>JACXGI010000555.1:0-128814 GCA_016801175.1 Esox masquinongy
AAACCTAGAGAGGACCCAGGCTCAGAGGGGTGACCAGTCCTCTTCTGGCTGTGCCGGGTGAACATATTAAGAGTACAAATTGTAATAATTAATAAATGCATGTGGGCTGAGTCCAGAGTCTATTTAAACTTAGTCCAGGTCGGAAGCATGACCAGATGGACAAGGACAGGGACAACACGGGGGAGGGGGGAGGTGTCAGCACAGTGTCAGCAGAAATCGTCAGGTATCGTCTTGATCTGCAACACAACCAGGAGGACTTTGGACAGGGACAGCAACGGGTCTTTCAAGCCTGGTCCTCCTCAGGTTTGGGCCAGGACCTCATGTCCTCCTAAAAAAACGGCAGGAGACAGGGAAAATTTAGAAAATGCATTCCTTAGATCTAAAAGGATTTATAGTGGAGAAGGAGAACTGACCCTACTCCCCCAGCACAATAATATAGCAGCGTAAGACCATGGGGCTGAGACAGGGGGGTCCGGTGACACTGTGGCCCTATCCGGTGGAGGCCCCGGACAGGGCCCAACAGGCAGGAAATCAATCCACCCACATTGCCAAGCATCAACCAAAGGGAAACCCACCAACCGCAACCACCCTGAATGAGGTCTGAGTATTGCCAGCAGAGTACAGGCCAATTGCACAAGTGCACAACAGAGAGACAACAACAAGCCAGTGACTCCGCCCCCGAATGGCGTTGGAGGGAGGGCATCCCAGTGGCAATGAGAGCTTACCTGGCAAGACAGCAAGGGTGGACACACTTATGCAACCAGGTTATTGTAAGGTTTTTATTTTTTATTTTTCCCCCTTGAAGATTTCAGTTTGTTTTTCAATTGAATTGTTTACATTATAGGTCACATTAAAAGTGGAAAAGTTTCTGACATGATTTATCTTTGTCTCATTCTATTACATCACAAAAACCTGGCATTTTAACAGGGGTGTGTAGACTTTTTATATCCACTGCACATTTGATTGATTGATTTCTAGCATAATGGGTAATCTAGCTTAATTCCTATCCGTGCTTGCCAAAATGCTTACAGCAACAATACAGATGGTCTTATCTGAAAGCAGTAATTATCTTCTCATCAACAACAGTAAGATAATATTATATATTATTGCCGGATTGGGTAAGCAGAGTCGGCCAAGAAGAATGTATGTCTCTGACTGACTGACTGACTACCCTTTGTGAAATAGCGTAGTGGTTAGAGACGCAGACTGCCACCCAGTTGACTCTGTGTCAGTCTGGTCAGGGATTTGAAAAAATGTCTGAGAACAAGCAGGCTACAAGCCTTAGTAGCTACATACAGTAAACCAAGCAAACAAGCCAAAATGCAGCACTAAAATCCACTAGTATGGATGCTGTTTAGGTCTTTGTGTCTCAAATTAATGTTTTAAAAAGCACTATTTAACTCATTGACTAAGCCTACTGACGAATCAACACTCAAATTGAACTAATGTGCCAAAATTCGTTGTGTACATTATTTTTTTACATGTAGGGATTACACTATCATTCATAATGCATATGTCACAGTGATTTATCAGTACGTATGTAATGATGCTGGGACAGTTGAGTTGCACACCTGTTGTTGCAGGAAAGACAGACTTGGCTAGAAAGAAGACATAAAATCCCCATCCCCGTCGTCAAAGTAACTAGGGCTGCTGGTAACAGTAAAAAGCTAGCTGATGGATGCAAACAATGGTTTTCCCCCAACAAACATATAGCAATAGATACAAAATCATGTTTTTAACCTGGAAAGTTGACCAGAAGAAAGAAGTTGATAGATAGAATTGATAGGGGCAATGTTCTCTGAACAATAAAAAACACCAACATGACATTGTTTCATTTTAATAGATAAGTACCAAGGTGTCATAATTTTGATATTTATATATTGTCAAACAGTTTTCATTGTTGGTCATGTTTGGAACCGGTCCATTCAACTAATGCGCAGGCTATAGCCGCTATACCCATGTTGACTGCATCGTCCATGTTTTCACAGCCTGAAGGCTAGCTAACAAGGATTTGCTTCTCCACCATTTTCCTCCTCCAGGTCATTATTCTAATTTCTGCAGGGTGAGCGGGATTCACAGGCACAGCCAACATCTCTGCCTAGGTATAATTCCGCTCACCTCCAATGTTCCATTGAAAATGAAGGAACAGCACCGTCCATTGCTTGCTGTCTGAAACCACCTATAGCAGCAAACCAATCCAGTACTAATATATCTTGCAAATATGATTATTTTATTTTATTATATTATATTTTATTTATTTTTATTTCAAATCAATATGGCGACATCACTGTCACTGTTATTATCCCCCACTCATTCTAGCTATGAAACAGATTAAAATTCCAGTCCGCCCAGACCTGCTAAATTCAGACTAACTGCAGAATTTATGAACAGAAAGGCATGCCTTAAAGGTCTAAGTTCTAGACTGACAATACTGGATCCGTAGGTCAGCAAGTTAAATGAAATCAAAGTGTCCAGTAGTACACACTACTCTGCATGCCACCTTTAATAAATCTGAAATTCTGCCCAGTAACTATTCATTGTTCAGTAAGATAGTGGTTAGCGACATGGACTTGCATGCACAACTTAGATGGGAATCATGCTTTTTTGGTACTTACCGCAGATTCCTGTGTGCAACGTCCTTGTTTAGAACCCTTGGCTTGCTGATGTTATGAATGTTTTTGTCTTTATAACGCACACCCAACCATTAAAATTATATTGCAATGCCATACTGACATTGATCTCGTAGCTCTGGAAAGAAATCATGTTCCAGATAAGAACAGAAAGTCAAGGCTTTTTTCTCAGAACTAGGAAGAGAAGGTGTATTGTATACCATTACAGAGCTCTGAATCTGGACCTTTATAAAACTTTGCGATAGGACCCCATTCCTGAATTCTGTCGCATATAACAAGAACATAGCAATAATATACATAACACTGTACACAAGCAGCAGTTTAAAAAGAGCAATATTGGTAGTGGTATTGAAATTATAGATATGGCAAGTCTGGTAGTAATATACAAAACAATGTAAACTGGCAGCAGTTATTGAAAGGGTAGGCTGGGGAGTGTGAACACTAGCAGAAGTATTGAATATTATAGAAACATATGAGTGTAATATGCTTATGAATGGTACATGCAAGGGAATATTCTAATGCCCATTACGTCTACCTGAAAGGACATCAGAGCATCTGGAATGTTCGTGTGTGATCAGCATGATCATGGATCAGTGTTGCTGGTTAAGGACCCTTATGTCCTTGAGGACAAAACTGTTTGTGAGTCTGAAAGTGTGTGCCCCGATCATCTACCAGACGGCAGCAGTGTAAACAGACCACAGCCTGGGTGGCTGTGATCTTTGATGATGTTCCGTACTTTCCTCAGGCATCATGTATGGTAGATTCCTTGCACGGAGGACAGATGGTAGCCGATGACGTGCTCTGCAGACTTTACTACCCTCTGGAGGGACTTAGTCTGCAGCGGAGCAGCTTCCGTACCAGTCAGTAACACACAGAGAAACTTGAATTTGAAGACTCTCCACTTCAGCTCCATCGATGTGTATGGGGGCATAACCCCCCTCTGCCGATTCCTGATGTCCATGATCATCTCTTTAGTTGAGAGAGAGGTTGTTGTCCTGGCAACATGTAGCCAAGTTCTTTACCTCCTCTCTGTAAGCGATCTCATCATTGTTGGAGATGAGACCCAGGATGGTAGTGTCGTCCGCAAATTTGAGGATGATGTTGGAGCTGTGTGTGGCCATGCAGTCATGCGTGAACAGGGAGTATAGGAGGGGACTGAGCCCTCCTACGCAGCAGGTCCAGTGCTCAGGGTCAGTGTAGAGGAGGTGAGGTTGCTCATTCTCACCACCTGGGGTCTGCCCGTCAGGAAGTCCAAGATCCAATTTCAAAGGGAGGTGTTTAGTCCCAGGGTCTTGAGCTTAGGAACAAGCTTAGTTGGCACAATAGTGTTGAATGCAGAGCTGTAGTCCATGGACAGCATCCTCGCATATGTGTTGCCTTTTTCCAGGTGGGTGAGGGCAGTGTTTGTCGCCAGGATGATGGCATCGCCCATAGATCTATTGGGGCAGTATGCAAATTAAAAGGGGTCCAAGATGTCAGGAAGGGTGTAGCAGATGTGAGTTCTGACCAGCCGCTCAAACCACTTCATGATGGTGGAGGTCAGTGCTACAAGACGGTAGTCGTTCAGGCAAGTGATGGAAGGTTTCTTCGGTACAGGGACGATGGTGATCTGTTTGAAGCAGGAGGGGACAACAGACAGAGACAGGGAGATGTTGAATATGGAGCCTCTGGGAAATGTAAGCCTCTGGAATATTTGTATACAGGTGGTCTAGTGTATTGTCTCCTCTGGTGGGGCAGGAGACATTTTGGTGGAATTTGGGAAAAACAGTTTTCAGATTTGAGTGGTTGAAATCCCCTGCAACAATAAAAGCACCATCTGGATGTGCAGTTTGCTAATTGCAGCTTGCAGTTCTTTCATTGCTAGTATAGCATTAGCATCTGGAGGTATATAGGCTGCAGTGATAACAATGGATGTGAACTCCCAATGCAAATAAAATGCCCGGCACTTAATCATCAGTTACTCCAGATTGGTTGAGCAATGACTCCCGGTTATGTTAGTGTCTGTACACCATGCTTTGTTTACATAAATGCACAAGCCACCTCCTCTGGTCTCAAGCCAGTCCTCTGCCATACGATCAGCCCTGAAGACGTCATGCCCCTCTAGGCCAATTGCATTGTCAGGTATGCTGTTGTGTAGCCACGTTTCAGAGAAAATCATGACGCTGCAATCCATAATCCTTTTTTGTGAGATGATTCTTAATCGTATTTCATCCACTTTGTTTGCTAGTGACCATACGTTAGCGAGGAAAAGGAAAGGTAGTGAAAGCCGATGGGGGGTTAGCTTTAGCCTAGCCCGGAGGCCACCCCGCTTCCCTCACCTTTGTTTACAATCTTGACGCCGCCTCCGGGCACTTCCTGAAGGCGATGTAAATTGCGTCTCCCGGTGCGTCTTCGCGATCTCCAGTAGAAGTTGGAAGTTGTCAAAAACTCTTTCTGTGCATTGTGTTCCAATAGCCAGGAGTTCTTGTTGCCTATACAGAGTGTATGTCAGGGTGAACTGAGTGAATGAACTAAGAGCAAAGCCGTTAGCGTGTGATGCTGTAATGCAGAGCTAAAATACACAAATTGGACCTTTACATAGGTTCCTGGATTATCAATGTGTTGTAGGACAAGGTGCAACACATGTTGATATCACTTACAACATCACCTACAGGAACCAAGCCTTGACCACTTCTCACAACAAAAATGGCTTTGGCCCATAAATAGCTGCTCACCACAGTCACGTCTACCCACGGGCCAGTTGAACTTGGCTTGCCTTGTTTTTCTTTCTGGTTTCACTTTTAGTTATGTTTACTGAAATAACGCGAGATATTTAATTTGATATACTGTAAATTCTATTTCAGAGGCAATAAACTTGAAAAGGCTTTCTTTTGAAAATTTCCTGCAACATACCCTTCAGCTTTATTGCTAAATTATTAACCATGCGTTTCGAATCCTGAATAATAATTGGCTGAAAATATTTGGTATGTGAGAAGGTATAGCATGGGTATGACATCACATAATAGGCGACAGTTCTAATTACGTTGGTAACCGGATTATAATAGCAATAACTCATCTTGGGGTTTTGTGGTGTACAGTGAATATACCACAACTAAGAGATGTGTCAAGGCACAATGTGCATAAGAAAAGCCCTGAGCTGTTATACGCCACACCACCAGGCCTCATTGCATAAATACTGTTCGCATACAGCACAAACAGAGTTATACAAACAGAGTTGTTTGTTAGAGTATATCATTAATAATTTTAATTTGCCGCCTTTGCATTCTGAACACGCTCCATGAGATCTAATTAGTCAAATGTATTGTGCAGGTTCCTCAGGTCACAGATGTTTTAGAAAGCCTTTCATTATCGCTTTCATTACCTTCAAAGTGGATAGAGGAAGTACAATGTTATGACTTCAGTTCTGTTGTCCTTTGAAGGACAAAATTAATTATGAAAGCACAATCTCTTATTGTCAGGCTATCTCCAATAAAATGTATCTTATCTGAAAGTGGAACAACATGTTCCCCAAAGATATGACTGTGGGGGCGGCAGTCCCCACTATGTTAGGCACTGGTTGAAGTTCCATGTTAAATTCAAATCTCACATCACCATCACATCTAAACTAAAATGACAACTATGATGGCCCAGGGTAGTCTAGCTGTCTATGCTGCTGAGCCAAGCACATATGTATGATTTGACATGGGTACAAATTTGTCCTACTGCTCTTTGACTCACCCTCACCCTTTCTTCATTGTCTGTGCTATCCCGATGATAATGATAACAATTATGCAAAACTTCCCCACAAAGAAATGTATCAATGGACAACAATATACACATAGATGAAAATGCACGAATCAACTTTATAGGTACACAACAAACTGGTAAAGCTACAGTAGCTAGCTAACAATGCTCCATAGTCAAAACCACAGTAAGACCTAGCAGCCACATTTCACTGTCAAACAGGATAAAGACTGTTGCTACCCTAACTTACAGATCCTCAATCATTCATCATTACCCAGCCATAACAATAATAGTTTAACCCCACAATGCATATGTAAACAATGCTTTGGTTGTGCACTGAATTAGACTTTGGTTTGATATTGACTGGTTTGGAATATTTCAAGTTCTTCAAGACCTGCTAAGAATGAAAATCATAATGCACTGTACTGTAGGTCATAGATTGCATGGGAAAGTCTTATTCAGCTCCGGAAAAAATTGAGAGACCACTGCACATTTTTCTTTCCTTTCCAAAAAAGTTGAAAAGGAAAGTTTTGAGTGAGGAACAGAAGCGTTCAATTTGCAGTGGTCTTTTAATTTTAACCCTTCTGTTCCTCAATGAAAACCTTCCTTTTCGACTTTTTTAGGAAAGGAATGAAAAAGGTACAGTGGTCTCTTAATTTTTTCCAGAGCTATATATAAATAACTGTCTTTTATTTCAAGGATAGTGATCATATGAAGCCATTTATTATCACATAGTTGTTTGGCTCCTTTTTAAATCATAATGATAACAGAAATCACCCAAATGGCCCTGATCAAAAGTTTAAATACCCTTGAATGTTTGGCCAATATCGAACCACCCGTTCCTCTCAAAAATCTTAGAAAAATGTGTTTCCCAACAACTGAATGCCTTCCCGAAGACAGATAACATTTATGAAATGCTCCAGTCCGGTTTCAGACCTCATCATAGCACTGAGACTGCACTCGTGAAGGTAACAAATGACCTTCTAATGGCCTCAGACAAAGGTTCCGCATCTGTCCTGTTGCTTCTTGACGTTAGTGCTGCCTTTGACACTATTGATGACTCCTTTCTCTTAGAGAGACTGGACATGTTCCAGCTTTGTTTAAATCTTATTTATCTGAAAGATATCAGTTCGTATGTGTGGATGGCATATCCTCTGACAAATCAAAGGTATGTTTTGGTGTTCCTCAAGGCTCAGTTTTGGGCCCATTATTATTCTCACTATATATGCTGCCTCTGGGTGATGTAATCCGGAATCACAATGTCAATTTTCTTTGTTATGCCGATGACACACAGTTATATATTTCGATGAAGCATGGAGAAGCCCCAAAATTAGCTACTTTGGAAGCATGCGTATCAGATATTAGGAAGTGGATGACAGAGAACTTCTTGCTTTTAAACTCAAGAAAAACAGAAATGCTTGTTTTAGGACCCAAGAAACAAAGAGCTTTCTTGGCAGATCTCACTGTGAACCTCGATGTCTGGATGGTCGTGTCCCAAAAAACTGTTAGGGTTAGGGTTCAAAAACTGATGCAGAAAAACTTATCCATGCTTTTGTTACTTCTAGATTAGATTACTGCAATGCTCTTCTTTCTGGTTACCCTGATGAATCAATAAATAAACTTCAATTAGTGCTGCACATGGCTGCTAGAATCCTAACTAGAACTAAAAAATGTGAACACATTACTCCAGTACTAGACTCTTTACACTGGCTGCCTGTTAGGGTTAGGGCTGATTTTATTTTATTGTTAACCTATAAATCAATACATGGACTTGCTCCTACTTACCTCGCTGAAATGATCCAGCCATACATACCTACACGTAACCTTAGATCGCAAGATGCAGGCCTTTTAATTGTACCTAGAATTTCTAAACAAACAGCTGGAGGCATGGCCTTCTCTCATAGAGCTCCACTACTGTGGAATGATTTGCCAATTAAAGTTAGAAATGCAGACTCAGTGAAAATGTTCAAGTGTCTACTAAAGACTCATCTCTACAGCATGGTCTATGATTAAGTGTAGTCTGGCCCAGAGGTGTAAAGTTGACCAAAAAGGCTTGATACTGTCCACCTCTGCTGTCTTGCCAGGTGGGCTCTCATCGCCACTGGGATGCCCTCCCTCCAATGCCATTCGGGGGCGGAGTCACTGTCTCTCTGTTGCGCACTTGTGCAATTGGGTTGTACTCTGCTGGCAATACTCTGTCCTCTTTCAGGGTGGTTGCGGTTGGTGGGTTTCCCTTTGGTTGATGCTTGGCAATGTGGGTGGATTGATTTCCTGCCTGTTGGGCCCTGTCCGGGGCTACCCCCGGATAGGGCCACAGTGTCACTGGACCCCCCTGTCTCATCCCCAAGGTCTTACGCTTCTATATTATTGTGCTGGGGGAGTAGGGTCAGTTCTTCTCCATTATAAATCTTTGTAGATCTAAGGAATGCATTTTTATAAATGTTCCCTGTCTGTTGTCCTGTTTTAAACTTAGGAGGACATGAGGTTTTGGCCCACACCTGCGGAGTACCAGGCTTGAAAGACCCTGTTGCTGTCCCTGTCCAAAGTCCTCCTGGTTGTGTTGCAGATCAAGACGATACCTGACGATTTCAGCTGCCACTGTGCTGACCCCCCCCCCCCGTGTTGTCCCTGTCCTTGTCCATCTGGACTCAGCCCACATGCATTTATTAATTAAGACAATTTGTACTCTTAATATATTCACCCGGCACAGCCAGAAGATGACTTGTCATCCCTCTGAGCCTGGTTCATCTCTAGGTTTCTTCCTAAATTTCAGCCTTCTTAGGGAGGTTTTCCTAGCCACTGAAATTCAACACTACTGTTGTTTGCTCCTAGGGGTTTAAGGCCGGGTGTTTTGTAAAAGCACTTTGTGACAACTGCTGATATAGAACGGGCTTTATAAATACATTTGATTGATTGATTGATTGATTGATTGAGGCTGCTCTGGAAAAAGACAGTGTGGTTGTTTCAAGTAGCACAATACGATAATACTTGAACAAAAATGAGCTGCATGGTTGAGTTGCCTGAAAGAAGCCTTTACTGCACCAATGCCACAAAAAGGCCTGGTTACAATATGCCAAACAACACCTTGACATGCCTCACAGCTTCTGGCACACTGTACTTTGGAGTGACAAGACCAAAATAGAGCTTTATGGTCACAACCATAAGCGCTATGTTTGGAGAGGGGTCAACAAGGCCTATAGTGTACAGAATATCATCCCCACTGTGAAGCATGGTGGTGGCTCACTGTTTTGGGTGTGTGTGAGCTCTAAAGGCACAGGGAATCTTGTGAACATTGACGGCAAGATGAATGCAGCATGTTATCAGAAAACACTGGCAGACAATTTTCAATCTTCTGCATGAAAGCTGCGCATGGGACGCTCTCGGACATTCCAGCACGACAATGACCCCAAGCACAAGGCCAAGTTGACCCTCCAATGGTTACTGCAGAAAAAGTGAAGGATCTGGAGTGGCCATCACAGTCTCTTGACCTTAATATCATCAAGGCACTCTGGGGAGATCTCAAACATGCAGTTCATGCAAGAAGACCAAAGACTTTGCATGACCTGGAGGCATTTTGCCAAGACGAATGGGCAGCTATACCACCTGCAAGAATTCGGGGCTTCATGTACAACTATTACAAAAGACTGCATGCTGTCATTGATGCTAAAGGGGGCAATACACAGTATTAAGAACTAAGGGTTTGCAGTAGTGATGGCCATTCGAGGCTTCATTACCGTTCTTCTAGCAGCAGGATATTATGCTAGCAGTGCTAACTCAGATTTTCTTTTTTCAAAATAAAAATATATAAGGTATCATAGTTAACAATCTAATCTGTACATTTAATGTTTAATGTCCGTTCCAATGTTATTCTTTTTCACAGACTGGGTGCAGCGGTCTCTTAATTTTTTCCGGAGCTCTATATATATAGGGAATCTATATATATATATAGGGAAAAAAGCGTCTATATATATATATAGACGCTTTTTTCCGGAGCTGTATATATATACGGAGCTGTATATGTATATGTATATATATATGTATATATATATGTATGCATGTATATATATATATATATGTATGTATATATATATATATATATATATATATATATATATATATATATATATATACAGCTCCGGAAAAAAGCGTCTATCTGTATATACAAACAAGAAATCAGGCAAGCCTAGTTCAGCCGGACTGCAATAGAAAGTATTGCCCTCTCGAGATTCGAACCCAGGTCGCCCACTTGAAAGGCTGTGTCGCTAACCACTACACCGCAGAGGTCTACGCTCAGCGGGTGTCAGTATAGCCTTGTGTGTATCCTGAACAAATCGTCTTTTGCCACTGGCCGTTTTAACAGCTTATTGGCCATTCGTGAATGATCTTGATACAGTTGAATTGACTAACGTTTCTTACTAAGTTCACCTCCACCACAAATAGCATCTATGAACTGTTAGCTTTTGCCACTGGCCGTTTGAACAGCTTATTAGCCAATAATAGGCTTTACCAGTATCTACTAACTTACTGGAATAGTCATAGGAATTGAACAATTGCTAGCGAGTCTGCCAAAGCTATTTCATTTCATGGCATAAGAACGTTTTTTCTTTCTTTCATGGCATAACAACATACTTTTTTCTTTCATTCATGAATGACATTGATACAATAACTATCAAGAAAGGTGACGATAACTAAATTTCTCATCAAGTGAAACGACGAGAGAATTGTGGAAATAAAATAAATAAATGTCGTTGTTCACAGTAGATTCGAACTTGAGCTTTCCACGTGAGAGGCACTGTCTTCAACCATAATGCCACGGGATTATGCATTTCACTAGTCGCTAAACACTATTGTGCATTGTGTTAAACTGACTAACATTTCTTATTAAGTTTACCTCCACCACAAATAGCGTCTATGAACTGTTAGCTTTTGCCACTGGCCGTTTGAACAGCTTATTAGCCAGTAATAGGCTTACTGGTATCTACTAACGTCTTAGGAATAATCATAAGAATTGAGCAATTGCTAGCGAGACTGATGAACTATTCCATGCCAGAAACAGTCGTAATATAACTGTATACAGTTTCAGCCAGCAAAGTTTTCGTCAATATGGAATAATTCACAATGCGAGGAGATATGAACTCAGGACCTATAGTTCACAAGTCCGCTTCTCTAACCACTACGCTATTTAACACGGGTGGGTGGGTGGGAGGGTGGGTCGGTCGGTGACATTCGCTCTTCTTAGCCGGCTCCGCTTACGCGGTCCGGCAATAAAGTTTACCTACAAGCAAAGAAAGACTGAAAATAAGGGCACATAAAATGAGGGAACGTCCCCTTTAAATTAAAGAAATTTGGTTACTAAAACTATTATCTGGCTTTGCATGTGGAAGTGTTGTATCATGTACAGAAAATAACATTTTTGGGTAAAAAGGAAGAAAATTCAAAAGAGCACCAGAATGTGTAGTACACCCAAGATCCACATAGTTTTTTTCAAACACCTTTGACCAATTACTATACATTAGATATGTCTGTCTATTTTATGCATACATTGTGTTAGCAGTTTAATTAGGATTCAACAAATCTCAAAAAGCCTAAGAACCTATTTTAAACTATTAGACTAAGATTTTTTGTGCAACAATTGCATTTGAGTAACATTAACATAATATCTAAACAAAATATTCTATTCACACTGGCAATGAAAATCTCTTGCTGTGCCATAAGCCACAACACATGCACGCACAGCAGTTTGACCATATCCCTGATCTGAAAGGCATATAAACAATGTTGTTTACCTGGTAACTAAAATGGCTCACTCCATTGAACAAGTGCTTTGGGGGTGATAGTAGAATTGCTACTGTGCCAATGTGAGATGTTTTTATTTTTTAGGGATTCCGTTTATGGAGTTAAGAAAGACCTATAGAACGGCTTCAATACACATTGAGCGAGACATTGTCTTAAGACCTCAGTAGCTCTGAGGAGTATCCATAGGAATTCTCTTCCATGTTACATTGGAAGGTGACTTGGGACAATTTACATTTTCACCTGTTTACCCTATAAAAAAATATCTCAGATACAAATCTGGCAACAGGTCTCATTCATATAAACAAACCTACTCCAGTGTAATCAGGTGAAAATGTTAATTCATACTCTTAGAAGAAGTGTTCCAACAATAAGTGGTGCTCCTGCAATATATGCATGTGAATTGTATTTCATATGGAATTGTACTTCATAAAGTAAAGTATAGGATTATTAACACCATACCAAGATAATATCTTATTCCGTTAAATTATACTTTTTATGATATTAGATAAACACAAGCTTTGCTTTCATACTTACTCAGCCATGATTGAGATTTTATCTGTCGCAGTAATGTGGTGCCTGCCTCTGCATGAGCATATGCTATTTATTTATCTATATAAGTTATTTAAACAAAAAGGTCCTTAACAGTGAACGTCCTGTTCTTCAACAAACTAGATTATGTTTAGGGGAAACCAGAACAAATTAGCATATGAAAAATAAGTTTAGCTCATACCCTGCAAATATTGTTATGAATATTTTCTGACATATTTATTTTTACTGTTTTCCGCCTGCATGTGTATACATATAGGGAAGTCAAGCTGAGACTTAGGTCTCTTTTAGAATTGTGACCTGTATTACAGCAATATTTCTTTAAAGACAGAAAACACAGAAACACACAGCTAAATCACACACAATAGTTTGCTTTATTAGACAGGAAAATGGTGAAACAGATGAGTTTGTTTTTGAAGGAGCAACAGGATTCGAGCCTACGCTACTGCAGTACAGCATATGTACCAGAGGCAGCAGCTTAGGCTCCTGGACCATACATTGAGAAAGTTTGATAATGAATTTCTGGTCGTTTAATTTTTTTCATTTAGAGTGGACAGGCTTTTAAGTTGCACCAAATTATACGCATGTCATGGTGTGTAGAGCACATTTCGAGGGAATTGCTTCATCAATTGGGGAAAACAATCGATGGGTCTTTCCAGTAGGCCAATCTTGAAGACGGATGCTATAATCATTGACATTGGATGCTGCCTGTTATCATTGGCTGTGGATCTTGCCGGTGCCGACCAAGATGTAGGTAGCATATCAACATTTGATCTGTTTGAAATGGTAGCCAACATTTTTGTGTTATTAGGGTTGCTAGCATTAGCTAACTCAACTGTTGTTGTTTTATTTGAGTTGTGAACTGTTTTCTCTATAACACAGATAATATGCAAATGATTTCCAGCTTTCAAGTCAAGTCAAAAACTGTGGAAACATCTATTTCAAGGACTGGTCATTTTTTATGACATGGGGTATCAGGAGAATATAGCCCACCAAAAATATGAAAATGGTTGACCTTCCCCCAAGCAAAATATATTTTCATATCACCCTCCCAGAGACTCCCCATTCAAATTACAGAAGAAAAACAAGTTTGAGCGCATTTGGTCTCGGAGACAAAATCTACTGCTCAACAACATGCATGCAAAAGTCTACTGAACAGAACAATGGACCCAATAAAAGTGGAAGTATTAAAACTATTTAGACTATATTAGCTATCTATTGAAAATGCAGAACATATTCTATTTAGAGTTGTCATTGTGCCTGAAAAAACGCGCTCGGTCCGACCCAAGGGTGCACAGATGAGACCAGAGCCCAGGCCCAATTGGATGGTCTAAATTGAATGTTTGTTGGATTACTCATTATTGTAGCTGGATTACAGTGACTTCATACATCTGTTTGATGTCTACATCAACATTCTTATGAGTTTTCTTAATTTCCACCCTAATATTGAGTTGCTGTGTAGATAGGACAAGCACAAACCGCAAACAATATTGGATGGTAGGACAATAACTGTAAACCTTCAGTTAACGAAGGATATCAGATAAGTTGAAAGAATAACATATCTTACTACAGACAGTCTGAGGATCATGTGAGATTTTTAATGTGTGGAAACTTAAATTTCATATATATTAAACAATGCATTTGGCCTTTATTTATGGCTCACCATAAAAGTGGGTAAAGCCAAGGGCTCCGGGAAGAGCAGGAGACCCCCTAGGATGACCACAACCATTGTTTCCCATTAATTAAATCAGTGTAGCCTACAGTACTACTAAGGGTTAAAGTTGAGTGTTTAGACTTATCTCACCTGTGGTAATGTCCCAAACACGAGCATATTCAGTTTTGGGATAATCAAACATTAAGTGAAAGCTAGAGATATTTTTCCTTCAATAGCTTTAACATTGAAATTTGTGGTTTTGAAACCAACTGGGTAGAGACCTAAAGTCGTCCCCCATTGTTGATGATTGAGCAGTCCTAATGTCATTAGAACCACAGACGTGGTCAAGATATACATAAAAGTTGTGATTTAGGGTTTGCCTGAAAGCTCACTATTTGGAATGAAATGAAACAGGATTTGAGAATTTCCCTAAAATTTAGGAGGTTAATCAAGACATTGTTTGTGTTTGTCATGAGGTAGTTTGGTCATTGACCTGTGAAAATGCTAATTTTGGGTGCTGTAGATATGCTAATACTAGTTGCAGCAGGTAAACCACTGCAACATGGGCTGGAGTTTTTTCTCCCCTACAATTTAGTTGAGCAGCTGTTTTTTGATGAATATACAGTATGCAGCGCCTTATCAAATGGATTCTAGATCCATCCCAGTTTTGTTTTGTTCTATAAACTACTGACAACATTACTCCCAAATTCCAAATAAAAATATTGTAATTTAGAGTATTCATTTGTAGAAAATAACAACTGGTCAAAATAACCAAAAAAGATGCATTGTTTTCAGACCTCAAATAATGCAAAGAAAACAAATTCATATTCATTTTTAAACAACAAAATACTAATGTTCTAACTTAGGAAGAGTTCAGAAATCAATATTTGGTGGAATAACCCTCATTTTTAATCACAGCTTTCATGCGTCTTGACATGCTCTCCACCAGTCTGTCACATTGCTGTTGGTGAACTTTATGCCAGTCCTAGCACAAAAATTGAAGTAGCTTTGTTTGATGGCTTGTGACCATCCATCTTCCTCTTGATCAAATTCCAGAGGTTTTCAATGGGGTTCAGGTCTAGAGATTGGGCTGGCCATGACAGGGTCTTGATCTGGTGGTCCTCCATCCACACCTTGATTGACCTGGCTGTGTGGCATGGAGCATTGTCCTGCTGGAAAAAACATTTCTCAGAGTTTGGGAACATTGTCAGAGCAGAAGGAAGCAGGTGTTCTTCCAGGATAACCTTGTACTTGGCTTGATTCATGCATCATTCACAAAGACAAATCTGCCCGATTCCAGCCTTGCTGAAGCAACCCCAGATCATCACCGATCCTCCACCAAATTTCACAGTGGATGCGAGACACTGTGGCTTGTAGGCATCTCCAGGTCTCTGTCTAACCATTAGACGACCAGGTGTTGGGCAAAGCTGAAAATTTGACTCGTGAGATAAGATGACCTTACTCGTTTTCGCCCTCTGCCAGTCTGTAGCTTTGTTGTCCCCGATGTCTGTTGCTTGACCTTGTTCTTATGAACCACCGTCTTTGAATTTATCAGGATGCAAGCAACCTGACGCTCACTGTATCCCTCTGCCAGTAAAGCCATAATTGAAACCTTCTTTTCCTCACTCAAAGCTTTTCTTTTCAACTCTTTTGTCATGCTTAATAGTTAATTTTTTCATTCAAATTACCTTTGAGGTACTACTTGCACAGTTTTTGCCATCCAGCTGGTCCTATTGCAAGAGGATAGTGATGACCACAGCAGTGGTTTTTATACTTTTCCTTGTTAAATTAGATTTAGTTCAGGTAATCACCTAATCAGTACCTCATTAAGTAAAATGAGGTGTGCCTGTGTTGGAATTTAACAGACACTGGAATGGAATTGCTGCCATACATGTAGAGATGCTGATTTAAGAAAAATTAGGAGTGGTCTCATTTTTTCCAGAGCTGTATTTATCATGTCTGAATACGACCAGGAAGAATACTTTTTTCCAGGGGATAGAACCTTACTTGTTCAAACGAGAATACACAGAGGATGAATTGACCGAGCTAGAGGCTAGAACAGCAGCTGACGATGGGGGAGATTGTGAACCAGTTAATCCCCAACCCTTACCCAGAATGTCCAGAAGATGTTGGTATAGCTGTGGATTTTGCAATCTAATGCCAACCGAAACTGAATGCTTTGGTTGCAACAAGTGGGAACTATTGATTCCAATGTTGGAGAACATGAATGACCCAGTCCCTGAAGCTGAACTCGTTCCAAGATGTGTGATTGATCATCTGGAAAACTATCAGGCATACTAAAAACTACATTTAGCATGAGAGTGTATGTCCAACCTAGCAAGACAAATGCTTAGTTTTTAGCTAACCCCTTTCAAATTAATTTGCTGAGGACGTTTTAGGATGTCTCATGTTGACTGTAGTTTTTATATTGTCGAGTCCATACCCAATGTCTTTTGATCAGACAATCTGTTTATAATCAAAAGTGCTGTCTTTCTGATTTGATTCAAACAATCTCGGTTGCTACACTTTGCTGGACATAGCCGATCAGGCAGGCATTTATCTGATGAACGTATTTTGTCCAAATATGTTTCTAAGTTTCATAACGTGATTGTACATCCAAAATGCACTGTTTAGGCCTGTTGTACTTCAGACTAAAGATGATGCTTTTGCATCATCTATAGTATGATGAGCAACATGCACAAACAGTCTCATATCTATTCATTTAATCATGTGTATCTGAACTGAGCTTATCTGCTAAACCCCTTGAAGGTAAACCTACCGTCTGGTCCATTGTTTTTGGTGCACAGACATTGACTCAGAGGCTTTAGCTCAAAGCTAAACTTTTCTATTCACTTGATGTCAACAAAGCTAATCAGACAATGGTAAATACCGAATGTATATGATTTCATTTATTTAACCACTTAAGTATCTTTTACAAGAGTCAATATACCTGTATATCTAACCAAATTCTATGTCAATGGTAGAATAAAGTGTTACAAGTCTGGATTAAGATATGGCAACGAGTGAAACACCAAGTCTCCTCTCCCAGGTCCCTTGTATCATTCTTTGCAAACAAAACACGATCGCAGCATTTTGCACAATGGTAAAAACAAACCTGAAGTCCACCGACGATATTCACGATAATGGGCCAGGTATTGAAGCTGTCAGCTCATGTAGTTTCTGGAGGTTAAAGTTCTCTCTCACACAGATGAAGTCATTGCCGAAGAACAGAAGCTGTGTTGAGCGGCTATAGGAAATAGTTCGCTAGTGTCAGTTTGGATTGACCAAATTCCCCCGGCTATTTGGTCAGTGTACAGTTTTAAAAAATCAATGCTACCGCAACAGATTACTGAATGTAGTTTGAATTGTTTTGGAGTAGTTTTCTGCTTCCAATCCAGCTTTGCTGTAGTGGAACGAACAGTTTTCATTCATGAATTTGGACGATGCTAAGAACGCTAATTACAGCCTGGGACAGAGCTGAATAATGGATGGTTGGAAAAAAATGGACTTTATGTGCATTCCGGAATAACTTTTGGCAAGTGAATTTTTAGAAAAATATGATTTTTGGACAAGCTATCCTTTTAAAAGGGTGTAAGCTTTACTCTCATGATGGAACTTCTGAGATCCACAAGGTTTCAGGATTGATCTATTGTCTTCATTGTTGGGAGTTGATGGAACTATACCCAGTGGATGATAGTCCGATAGACTGTTGAACCACACTAATCGTTGTTTTGCAGTTAAATGTCCAACAGATCGGGACATCACAAATCCCTTTCTGCTGATACATCACATCACCGACTGGACACAGACAACTGAGTGTGAGTACAAAAACATGCTCAAGAAAGAGTACTACTACCACACTGGATGAATCTGTTCCAAATCTTCCTGACCAGAACGATGCCAGGGTTAGATCACTTGGCTTCACACTCCATTTCTAGATAATGGACATCGAGATTTGAGGAGATTCCAAATGAGTCCTGAAGGGCTCCACATACTACAGGTCAGTACCACGGGCCAGTTGACTGGAAAGGTCACATGGTCCCAACACAGTGGACAACACTGTTGTGGTGTTAATCTTGAAGCTCACTATTCCTCTACATACCTACACTGACTTGTAAGGACAAACAGGCAATTTGCTGAGTCCACGTCACACTGACTGCAATAACTCATATATCACTGATGCAAGACAGAGAAGAACTACAGGACACTTGATTGGAAACTACCTTCATTCCTTATGATCAATGATTTTACTAAATTAACTATTATGGTGACTTCATATGTATGAAGGTTTCTCTCTCGCAAGACAGGCAGGAGACTCTGCATAATGACAATCACAATATTGGACTATATTTTATGATGCTTAATGATCGACATTATGATGGCTATCCTGGTATGTTTGAATAGTGAACCCTTCCCTGTTCACAGGTAGAATTTTTCACATACAATAGGATATGCATTAGTCTTTTGTATGATATTGTATCATGAATTATGATATGAACAAGGGGGGATTTTTTGATTGTTCATTGGACTTTACGGAAATGTTTAATCACGGTGTCCCATTTTGGTCTGATTTTCTGCCAAACCACATTCTCCACGTATTACAACAGCATGGCTCCGTAGTAAAAGAGTCTGGGTGCTAAACTGGCCTGCCTGCGGTCGCAACCTGTCACACATTGAAAACATTTGGTGCACTATGAAACGAAAAATATGACAAATGAACTGTTGAGCAGCTAAAAACCTAAATTCGCTATATCAGACAAAATTCAACATTTCAGACAAAAAGTCTAAATACTGACATTAGAAAGTTGTACAAACAATCACACAACCATACTATTACAACATTTAATAATAACTAGATCACTACATCAATCCTATGTTATTTTTTTTTTGTTTGACGAACTGCAGATATCCAGCCTAAACCCCCCAAAAAAGCAAGCAACAACCAGAAATTGATCAACAATAGCATCATAACTCAGAAAAGTAAAGACAACATAACTCAATTCTCTACACATTAACAAACAATTTACTTTTTTTCAAAAACATTACAGGCTGAAGACACAGCCTCCTAGATCTTTATATTAGGTCACTCATAACCCAACAGAGAAGTGCTGTCTATCCGAAAACTCTTGTGTGACCTTACTTGATTTGTTTCCAGTTTCAATGAAGTTGGTGATTGAAGCCTTCTTGACTGAAGGAAGGTACATGGGGTCACCTTATTTCCCCCATTAACCCCCCTATATTTCCAAATGCACAAAGTAATACATTACACAAAGGCATTTTATATTGAAATTTTGATTTTATTGCTTAAACTACAAACATTTATTCTTGCTCACATGCTACCGGTAAACAGTACCTGACACAGGTGAAAATTACCAAAATCGAAAACAACAGATTTTTAAATAATGTAGTTCTTTGATTTGGAAATCATGGTCACGGACAGTTTAAATAATTTAAGGTTTTTTATGCATCAATGATTAGTATAGCTAAATCAATAAATCGGTCATAGCTTGTGAGTTTTTTTTAAGCCAGCTCTCCACTGCCACTTCCACTGCATTAATGTAATGGAGGTCAACAGGGCCGTAGCTAACGCAGGGAAAGGTGGACATGATTCACAGGGCCATGGCGTGGCAGGGCCCACTGACCGTAATAATGTCAATTTTGTCTGTAAGTGAGGGGGCCCAGGCATATATCTTTTCGGGGGGACCAGGATTCCGGGCTACGGGCCTGGAGATCAACTCCTGTGTAAGTGGCTGCTGATCGAAACCGTAGCATGTTTTGAAACACAGATTGATTTCTCTCGCTCAAGATTTAGGAGCAGCATTTTTAAAACACGCTAAATACAATAAGGTAAGCAAGATTTTTATGTCAAACAATGTTGAGTTAGTCTCGCTAGTAGCTGGTTTTGTCAATGACATCATTATCTTAAGATATATACTTTAGCTTCTTACCAAAAAGGCCTGCAAACCTTGCTTGGAGAGAGATATGGTTCACAGTTGGCTGTTGTTGTAAGAATAATGTTTTTAAGATAACCTGGTTGTGTACGTCTAATGAAAAAAAAAATTGCCATCACAAAATATTTCAAAAACTGATACAGCTGATTTAGAACGGGCATTTAGTGAGTCTGGCTATAAGGAATAACAAAAACATTGTTCCAAATTTGAAAAGTGGGTCCTTCCTACACATGAGTGGGCCCGGGGAATATATATGTCTTTTATTTTATTATTTTTAAGTCAAATGATGTGACACCATATTTTTTTTTATCTTAATCAAGTATTCATGTTAATGCTGGGCAATGCTGGACTATAATAATAAAATATTAAAACAAATGTATGAACTAGCACAATTATGTACATAAAGTTAATGCATTATCATATATAATGCTAATGCAGAGGCACTAAGAAATTGCCCAGTACATTTCTTGTATGCTTTTATGTTTTCAAGTCAAACCATCAACGACATGAGGCTCATTGTTAAGCTAGTTACCTGGCAACAACCACAAGGGCGTTTTAGTGCTGTTGGGTCAAGGTGAGCTCATGAATACAAACTTTCCACCCACTCAGCCTGCTTGTTGTGGTAGTTAGTCAAGAGAGAGAAATATTGTTTTTACACTTTTCTTGCATATTTATTATGGGTAATATTTTGTCACTCAATAAGCTGTGTTACTGTTCAGCACCTTTCAGATATTTCTCTCCCTAACACAACAGCAAACAGTAATGTGTTCGACACAGTCACATATACAGCTCCGGAAAAAATTAAGAGACCACTGCACCTTTTTCTTTCCTTTCCAAAAAAGTCGAAAGGAAGGTTTTGAGTGAAGAACAGAAAGGTTAAAATTAAGAGACCCCTGCAAATTGAACACTTCTGTTCCTCACTCAAATCTGTCCTTGCCAACTTTTTTGGAAAGGAAAGAAAATGGTGCATTGGTCTCTTAATTTTTTCCGCAGCTGTATACTGTAAATACACTATAAGTATAATACTTGTCTGCATTCATGATTTCTGTAATTGTTACCTGTGTAGTGTTAGTTCACTGGTTATTTGACAACATGGTCCTGTTTTTCATTTAATGACAGGAACCAGGATTCCAAGATTAATTGGGATTTGACAACAACTCAATGCTGTACGTATTTTCGTAAATTACTTAAATACCTGGACCAATTTTGTATAAATACTTTATGGTTTTTCAATGTTTGAGTTAACACTGCAACTGCTAGTGAAGACATCAGCTTCAAGTTAGCAGGTGGCACCAAGATATTGTCCCTCATACACAACTGCATGGTAATTAAACACTGAACTTTAATTAGATTTTTATTCAGTTCAATAGCACATTATGTAGGCTATGATGAAGTGAGGTTATCTACGTGTGTTTACACCCATGTTTGAAAATCGGAAATCGTAACCATAATTGCAAAATTCGTCAAGGAAATCGCGATTCAATACTTTATGTCTTGGAGTAAACATACCCTATTGCCACTATGTCATCATTTTTGATGGATTGTTGCCCACTCCTTCTTTCAGAAGTCTTTCAGCCAAGTAAATGATTTTTGAGGAGTCTGGCATGTACTGCCTATTTTAGGTCCTGCCACAGCATCGCGATTGGATTATGGTCAGGACTTTGTCATCGCCAAACCAAAACACATATCTTATTTCTCCTGGTGTACACAATACTGGGTTTTTGCCAAACATAACGGTTTTGATTGTGACCAAAAATAACACTTTTGGACCGTCAGGTTAGTTCAATTGGTCTCTAGAAAAGATGGGCAGTTTGGTACTTTGTTGACTGCAGAACCTTCTCCCTACCAACCCTCCCATGAATGTCATCAGTCTTCTTCTAATTGTTCAAGCATGCAGAGTAACCTGAGACGCAGCAAGGGAATTGTGCAAATGTCCAGATGTTATGTTTGGGTTGGCTTTTTCTTGCTGTATTATTTTTCTTGTGGCTCTTGGAGATATTTTGGAGGCAGAGTTTCTGCCATGTTTAATGCTCTCCATTTTTAAATAATTTGCCACAAAATGGACTGATTTGAGCACAAATCTTTTTGATATGGTTGTCTAGCCTTCTCCAGAATAATGTGCTCTCACTACCTTATTTTTGATGTCCTCTGAGTACCCTTTCCCTCTCTCATCGGTGTGCTTTGCATTCACCTGTTTGGGTAACACCCAACTAACCAGGTTTCTTGTCTGTATTTATCAGAGTCTTGCCAAAACTCTTGTAAATAATTATCATGCCAGTAAGAACATAATTTCAAACTTTGCTTTACAGAGAGTTGTAAGACTAATAGGGATGAACAGTGGTGCTGAGGCAGGCTGCAATGCAGGACAAGACAGAAAGAGGAGACAGGTAAGTGCTTTAGTAGTGCAATTAATAGATTTTGTTGATAATTAAGGCCGACATATGTTTGCCAAATGCAGAGGGTACATAAAGGAAATGTAGTCAAATACTTTCAAACCTTGTTTAACAGAGAGCAATGGTACTGTATATTCACTGAATATAGGTTGTAACTGGTGTCATTTGTGACAGCACTGTACATTTATAAATTGTTCATCACACAATGTATATCTGCACTGTTGCACTTCAGAAGTTTACAATAGATATTTGCGGTGCAGCTCATAGAGCTAATATGAGATAATGTATATAGAACTAATATAATGAGATAATAGTTGTATTTTTTTTTTAAATTGGTTTCCAGTCCCAATGAAGTATTTTGGGAGTAATGACCTGAAATGGATTTTGTGCAATTTATAGAAAAATAATAAACCTGCCTGAAAACCATCAAATGATAATTCAA
Source organism: Esox masquinongy (assembly GCA_016801175.1). NCBI lineage: Eukaryota > Metazoa > Chordata > Actinopteri > Esociformes > Esocidae > Esox > Esox masquinongy. Next base: position 23,136 of record JACXGI010000555.1, read on the forward strand.
AAATGTAAAATGTTTTAGTATAAATATAATCCTATATCAATGATTGTTCTTCTTAACTTAGTCACCCAGAAGAGTTTATAGTTCACCCACCTTTTTTACCACTACTTCATTGCAGCCGACATTGTTTGAAGTACAATAGGCATTCAAGTCATTTTAGGCATTCAAGTCAAAAAATCTAAATCGCAACTGTAGTAGGTCAAAGCCTTGTGCTGAATAACCTTCTTAGAGCATATATGTGGAATAAGCGTTGTTGTGCTCATTTGAATTTTCTTTATTTTTCAACTTTTGACCAATGCGCACCTCTCACTTAAAATATATATTTTTATTTTTAAATATATGCAAACAGCCAAAAACTGTAAAAAGAAGATGAATAGTGGTAAAGCTATTTCTCTTTCCACAGTATGAAGACATGGTGTCATAATGGACAGGCAAAACCAGTTGAGGAATGACAATATGCCCTAGAGTATGTTATTTTTCAAACCTAACCATGTATTTCTTCTTATTCCTTTATTCTTGAATCAGAGGCCCTCTAAGGAGAAGACAAAGAGAATCTACTACATTCACTACAATGTAGGTTATGAGTCTTCGAACAAGGGTCAGGCCCCACAGTGGATACTCTAGCCATGCTCTGGAAGAGAATCAGAGTACCCGCTAAACCCACAGAGGACAGCTCGGCCTCTATGGACCGTTAAAGAGACACAGTAACTAAATTGGGAATTTAGAAGTAAAGTCATGGCTTGACAATAATTTTTGTGGTAATGGAAGTGGTAGTTTTAGATTTCAGTAGCAGATACAGTAGGGCCTACATTTCATACTATCTTAAGTGTTTGTTTAACTCTGTGAAAGTGGTCCAACCGGCAGTTGGTAAAAAAAAAATCAGAAGTAAAGCTTAAACAAAATTTATTGCTACAGTAGATTGGTGGAGTCTACTTTTGTTACAGTATCATGCTGAAGGTGTGAAAATGATCAAGGTTCTAGACAGGTCTAAATACATACAGGTAGGTCCAAGGCACTACATTTCGTGCCAAGTTAACAGATGCAATTGTTTTATAATGAATTTAGCATGGATCATTTTTTACTTTGATATTGAGTTGTAGGACATCGGTAGCTTCTCCGAAACCAAAAAATGGAAAATGATTTTATATTACAATGAAAGTGACTTTGGTGTCATTTTACAAGCAGATTTATTTAAATTGTCCATAAAATGTGGAAAGAACTCAAGTTTATGAAATTAATTACTGCTTTACCTAAAAATTATTTATTTTTATTTTATTGTTTGGGAAAACATTTTTTTTACCCTCATTGTCTATTTTCCAACAGCATAGCCTGTTGCTGTCGTAGAGCAAAACCAAAACCACCTCCTTGTTCCAGAGAACATACTTTTATTTAACATTTTTAACTCCAAATGGTCATTTTAGAAGAAATTATTTTAATCGGGGTGATTTTCCATTGACTCCTTAGCTTAGCTTTTGGTTGATAGCTTGGCTTGAGTGTGTCTTACAGCACAACTAAACATATTGTTCCGGTGACACTCCTGATTCGAACAGAGTTAGTGTATACCACTCTTTACGACACGCAGAGTTAGGACGGATTGTAACAGATTAAAAAAAAAGGATTACTTCTTGGATCACTTCAACTGAAAAATAATAAGTGCGCAAAATAAAATTGTTTTAAAAACACTTTTATTTCAACCCAAATAACTGTTGCGCGCCTCAGTTGTGTGATCACCATGTGCAAAGGTGGAAGCGCATAATGAGATTAGTGACCAATTTTAATTTTCTCTGGCTTTGTATAGCTTATCATAACGTAAAATTGCAAAGAGTTTGGGGATCTCATAATCTACGATAAGATTCAGTATGGTCTCTGTATGCGAGGGACAAGGGCAAAAACCAATTCTGAATGGCCATGATCTTCGGGCCCTCGGGCGGCACTGCATTAAAAACAGACACGATTCTTGAGTAGACATCGCTGCATGGGCTCTGGAACACTTCTGAAAACCATTGTCGGTGAACACAGTTTGTCGCAGCATCCACAAGTGCAAGTTAGAAATCATACATAAACATCATCCAGAAACGCCAGCGCCTTATTTGGGCCTGAGCTTGAGGTGAGGTGAAGTGGGAAACTGCCCTGTGGTCTGACGAATCAAAATTTGAGATTCTTTTCGGAAATCATGGACGCTGCATCCTCTGGGCTAAAGATGCGAGGGAATCTCTGGCTTGTTATCAGTGCAAAAAACAGCATCTGTGATGGTATGGGGGGCATTAGTGCACATGGCATGGGTGACTTGCACATCTGTGAAGGCACCATAAATGCTGTACAATATATACAGATTTTGGAGCAACATATGCTGCTATCCAGATGACATCTTTTTCAGGGAAGGCCATGCTTATTTCAGCAGGAAAATGCCAAACCACATTCTGCATGTGTCAAAACAGCATGGCTCTGTAGTAAAAGAGTCTGGGTGCTAAACTGGCCTGCCTGCAGTCAAGACCTGTCCCCATTGAAAACATTTGGCACATTATGAAATGACAAATACAGCACAGGAGACCCCGAATTGTTGAGCAGCTGTAATCCTATATCAAGCAAGAATTGGACAACATTCCACTTTCCAAACTACAGCAGTTGGTCTTGTTGTAAAAAGAAGAGATGATGCAATACAGTGGTAAAGATGCCCCTTTATGAACATTTTTTAAACCTGTTGATGGCATTACATTCAAAATGGGCATGTAGTTTTCCAAAAATAATAACATTTCTCAGTTTCAACATTTGATATGTTGTCCTTGTACTATTTTCAATTAAATACATGGATAAATGCACATCATTGCATTCTATTTTTATTTGCATTTTACACAACATTACAGCTTTTTTTGAAATGGGGTTGTAAATCTGTAATTTGCATTGTGAAAATGCATCCCTGGTGGCAGGTAACATTCTCATGGGTAAAACGGATTTTTGTCCTCGTGTTCACGTTTGCAATTTTTTGATTGCGACGGATATCTTGATTTTTATATACAACAATGTCAATACCCTTTTTGAGAAATTTCTTTTTCAACAGAATAAACCAACATATCCTTAGATATTGGGTTACTGTATGTTCAGATAAAAAGACACATTCTGGAAGATGAAGGGTTATTGGAGGAATTGGAATGACTGATTATCTGATCACACTGAAGTAGCAAGCAATGGTACATAACCCATAAGGTAAAATGCTAATTCTGTTTTTGGCCAGCTATGTAAACATTGGTTGATCCCGGAAAAGGTGTTCAGTTGATTGTATTCCTATTTGTCTACTAATTAGTATGAAAGTAATCTAAAAGTGATTACAAATGTTGACAGGTAACATGTAACTTTAACGTATTACATTTAATAAGTAACCTCCCCAACCCTGACGACACACCACCTTGGCAAAAAGACAGCAAATGATGCTTTCTTGTGATGCATTTACCATAAAGGGCTTCTATCACTTGGTACACCAGACTCAGCTGAACACAGCAAAGAAAAAAAAAATACAAAACATTAACATAGCTAGCAAACTGTGACCAACTTTAGCTGGTCAACTAACCCATACTAACAACAGCGAGGCAATGAGCTTGCGATATTATCATAAAAGTCTGATTAACTCATCTTTTTTGGGATGTGCTGCTTTAAAAACTAAACAGGTAACACATGCGGCTTTGACAGTGACCTGACATCACATCAGCAATAGAAAAGAAAAACATTGTCCAGTTTCAAACCTGTGTATGTTATCGAATTTCATGAAAAGGATCATGTTTGAGCCTATTGACAGATATTTCTTCTAGGGCTGTCAAAGATCTTTTAAAACATGTAAAATGGCATTGATATTTTAGAGACCATTATTCCCATTTCCATTTCATCACAGCATAAAACCTAATGTACTAAAGCACACTTTCCGTTAACTCTGCACACAGTACTGTGACCTCTCTATCTCTATCCTGGTACAATTAGTTCTTGCTCCTCAGAATTGCATTTGCTAGTAATTCTCACAGGCAAGGCAGAAGGATACACATTTCTTTGATCTATTGAATGCAATTCAAATGTTAAAAATCTCAAAACAGCCTGAGAGCATTGATCTTGAAACAACAAAGTTTACATGTCTGATAGTGAGCATTTCTCTTTTGCCAAGAGCATCCATCCACCTCACAGGTGCATCATATCAAAACGCTAATTAGACAGCATGATCATTACACATGCGCAAATTGTGTCGGGGACACTAAATGGCCACTAAAATGTGCAGTTTTGTAATGTCTTACATTTTAAGGGGGCATGGAATTGGCATGCTGGCAGCAGAAATGTTAACCAGTGCTGTTGCAGGACTATGGAATATCCATTTCAACACCAATAAAATATTCCAACATTGTTTCAGAGAATTTGGAGGCGCTGTACCAACCAGTCTCACAACTGCAATCCACGTGTAACCACGCCAACGTAAAACCTACACATCTAGGTTCTTCTGCGTGATCGTCTGGGACCAGCCACCCAGATAGCTGATGAAACTGTGGGTCTCCATATACTGTCAGAAACCGTCTCAGGGAAGCTTATTTGCTGGCTAATGTAATGTCATTATCCCAGATCGGTGAAAATTAAAAAAACTGAAATTCTCATGTGACTCACACAGTATGGAATACTGAATGCTCAATTGGCTGTCATCAAAGTTACGGGAATGGGGTTCGTTGAATCTGCTGTTACGACTAGATTCTAATAAGTGGTGCTTTCCTCATTTTCCTAGAGAAGTGCTCACACACATGTAACGGCTCCTGCATACACTTTCACCAACTTGTCTAGATGCTAACATCAGGCCATTAGATTAGACATATTAAAAACAGTGAAAGTAATCATTTTCAAACCAGGTTAGAAAGCCCTCTGAGAACCCTATGTTGAGTGTATTGATAAGGATGCAATGGTTGACAGAGTCAAAAACGTCCAAATTAACCAAATCAATAAAAACTGCGACTCAATACAGTTTTTTGTATTGAGAAGATAGAACATTGCAGAACTTTTAGAAATGCTGAGACACACCTATTGTCCAGCTGTGACAATATTTCTGAGAGAACACTGTCGATAACAGGCTAGTTTTTTGTTGACCAGTCATTAGAAAACTTTACACAGGCATGGCAGGATCAAGGCCTACTGTAACTGTCAAGATTGTATCCCCCTTTAAAAACGGGAATGAAAGCAGCAGTCTTCATATCCTGTGGAATTACATCTATTTGTAATGTGTTTAACAGGCTGGTGCTGTAAAAATAAAAGCAGACAATCACAGAAAAAAGGGGTGTAGATCATTATGCCCATGTGATTTGTAGGGGTAAAGATTAAACAAGTCTTTTCTCACCTTATTCACCAGTACTGGATAAAAGGAGAAACAGGGTGTGTTCTAACGGCAGGACTCTACAGGGTGTAAAGACAGCAATGCTGGCACAGCCCAAACAAAGTGAGTGTTGAAGCTTTCAATGACTTTGCCTTCATCAGTACATATTGCATTCTCACATTTGATTGCTGTAGGTAATTTAGATTAAGAATATTAATTGTTGGATTCTGAAGTGTTCCAGGACTTTTAAGTATCAAAACCACCGGCGGCAAGTTGATGTTTGAAAAATCCTGCCTTTGTTATTCCTCAGCCAGTTGTTTGGAGAGGAATAACAAGAATGTAAATATCAACATCTAAACACAGTATACTGCTTTGGTCAAGACTCCAATCACAAATTGGGAGACCACTTGTGTAGAAAGCCTGAAGGTTTACCTTGAATGTGTGTTTGAGATTGTGTGTGTGTGTGTGTGTGTGTTTGTGTTTGTGTGTTCATGCAAGTGTCAACTTCCAGACCATTAATAACTGTATGTTACATTTTTGTACACATACTTCAAATCATAGCATTCTGTAACACAAAAAATTAATTCTCCATAATTAACTACAGAATTTTATGAAATTTATCGCAATATACCCTAATTTATTCACATCAACCTAATAAATGTATTCCAATCTTGCTTTTAGAAATCACATTTCATTAACTCATCTTGTAGTAATGGTATTTTTTTCTACGGAATACCCCAGGGAAGTGTTCTGGATCCACATGCCTTTTAGTTGTATGTAAATTATCTCAAATCTGTTTTTACAATTTCCATATTTCTGTGTAAGAAGGCAACGTTGACATTGGCAGTGGCTGTTGTCATTGCTATTTGGACAATATATAATTTTCTTGATACACTAGTTCGCTCAAGAGAATTAACTGAATAAATCATCCCAATTAACAATTGTCGCGTTCACACTAACGACTTCTTAGCAGAGAACGTTGTGTAGACAGTCAGTTTGCACATGCTCAAATTACTCTGTACTTCTCGCTCACAATTTTACAAGCAATTCCTCTTTTTTTCTGATTGTTGCCAAGCTGGTATCTAGCTTTCAACTAGAGTAGAAATTCAAGACAAAATTCTAAGCGTGGGTGGTAATCAAAACGCAGCATGTGCAGAGCAAGCAATTGGAGGTAAGACAAGCGCTAAGTGGTAACAAGGCCTACAATCACAATATGTAGATTTTTTATTTCAAACAGTAGAGAATGTTAGTTTTAAGAGGACATGTTTTTTGTGCAGTGCCAGAAAGTGCCTTTTTCCAATCCTATACATGTAAGTACAGTTATACTGTGTTTGTATTTGTATTAACTATACGAAAGACCAGATTCTGCCGTTTCCAAAACACTGACCAATAACTTAACAATGAAGAGCATGCAGCAACAGAGAGCCCTCAAGAACTAATGAATATGCTATTGTTTGTATTCTAATGATGCATCCTTAATAAAACCCTCCCTAAACATAGCAATACACCACCCAATTTGGCAGCATTCAACCTCTCTGAGCTGGTATGTGGTCTCACGGCATCTGCGTCCTGCAAATGTACAGTATGTTACAGCCTGACTTTTCAGGACTGCCATGGAATTTCTTGAACTGATGTATTCATAATTCAATAAACGTATAAAGGAGTTACTGGTTAAAGTACTGAGTCCCCATGTTTAGATAAGAAAAGGAATGTGGGAGAGGGGGATCTGGTATTTGTTAATGGTCATCATTGAATGTTATCAGTAGATCATCTGGTCCTCCGTCAATCTGTCTATCTGTTTGAACCATCAGTGTATCTGTTCTTTGTCCAGATGGTGTGTGTCCCTTCTGAGTTGAATAGGTTACCTACAGTGTCCTTAGTTCCCTGGGATAAGGTGGGGGGACAGCCCGCCCTTTGGGTAAAACCTATGTATTGCTGACATAAGACAGCTGTGCAGTATCTTACCACACCCCTTTTAACTGTATAAGTACTGATGATTGTTGTTTTACTCCAGAGATGCCTCACTGTTTATTCTGTAATCCTTGACTTCTCTCTCCTTGCAAGTAAATAAAAAACACTAATTGTGCCAAGAGAATTTTGTCTCTGTACTTCCATTTAGTGTTCTTATCGATGGAATTACCATCACAGGACTCACATGCTCAGCCCCTTTTGCTTTGTTTATGGTTTGGGATGTGAAACGGATGCACATTTTTACCATGTTGCCATTTGTCATTTGATTAAAAAAAATCCCCAAATTCTTGCCCTGTGACCCTGAAACCGGTAAGTGATAATGTGGTCTAGGACAAGACAATAGTAATAGGCAAGTGGAAAAGTGATTTGAAATTTATCATGCTTTTTCTTTTTTATGCCCTTTTCCTCCCTACTCCAATTTTGTCATATCCAATGTATGGCCCTGTCTCCTTACAATAACCATTTATGAATGCATCAACAAATGCTAATACGAATATGATTTCATTGTTATTAATTGCTATTTATTATATTATTTATTATTTAACCAGGTAAGTCACTTAAGAGCCAATTCTCATTTTCGAGGATGACCTGGCCTAAGGCACTCTAATGCAAGATAGTGTACAGAAAAACATAAATAACGTAAAAGTAAACACACACACACACATATATACAGCTCCGGAAAAAATTAAGAGACCACTGCACCTTTTTCTTTTGTTTCCAAAAAAGTTGAAAAGGAAAGTTTTGAGTGAGGAACCGAAGCGTTCAATTTGCAGTGGTCTCTTAATTTTAACCCTTCTGTTCCACACTCAAAACCTTCCTTTTCGATTTTTTTGGAAAGGAAAGAAAAAGATGCAGTGGTCTCTTAATTTTTTCCAAAGCTGTATATGTAATTGTTGGTCTTAAGGGATAAAACAATGTTTGTTCATTTTTGAAAAACGGATTTTACACATCCCAACCAATCACCAATGACTGTGTCGGGCGTTGTAAGCAGTTCGTGTTGCGACTGGGAGCGATCACACAAAAATGGCACAGAAACAGGTAAACAAAAAAATTCTAAAATATTACAAACAGGACACTCGGATGGCGGAGACCAGGCTTTATACAGAGCAGCTTTGTTGATCCCCCTCCAATGGAAAAAGACCTGCAGACAGTGGAGGGAATAGATCGTCAAGTTCAAATGTAGAAGTGAAATTAGTGAATGGGCAAAATCTGGGCAGCACGAGCTGTCTGACCTGCACTCTGAATTGGTAAGAATGCTTGCTTTGCTCACCAAAACACCAGTAAATGTTTTACTGAGTAACCAGGTTGAGAGAGAGCAACAAACTGCCAGGACAGTTTTAGAACTGTTATTCATGTCAATCTTTCTTTCCATGCAAAATAAGTTTAAATGGCAACATGTCTGTGATGTAGCCTAACAATATTGGCATTGTTGTGTATTGTCTGACAGGACATACTTGGAAATTGACAAACATGTGATCAGTGATTATTTGAGTGACAGTGTATTTGCGCGATACAATTCTTTCCCCTTGCTATCGGATGAAAATCGAAGCAGAAATTTTATAGTAGGCTATAAAATATTTACTTTGCACTCGGCAGCACCCCCTATTCAAAACACCTTCCCACACCGCTGGATAGACACAAGTATTCACCTCCTATAGTCAATATTATTTGGTTAGAGGCACCATTGGTAGGATTTATAGCCATGAGTCTGTTTGGATGAGTCTCTAACAACTTGGCACATCTGGAAACAGCCATTTAAACCATTCTTCTTTGCAAAATTAAGCTCCCTCACATTGAATGGGACCTTTGGTGAACAGCAATTTTGTACTTTTTTCACGTTCTGAAATGCCTTGAGTTCAGAGCTTTGCCTTGTAATGTCCAAAGTAATACCTTTTTTCCAGACTGTTTGACTTTAAAGATTAACAGAGCAATACCAACTTTTGAACACAGAACGATCAAAGCCCACTGGCTGGGGGCTATCAGAAAAGATGCAGCAAACTGACAGGCATCAACATAACCAAGGGTGAATCAGAACATCAGGAAGGGAATATTACCATCTCTCATTACTATGATAAGAGTGTGTGCTATGATCAGGGAGAGCAACTGCCACAGACCAGACCAAGGTGGGTGCCGAAGAGTTAGAGTGTGAGTCTGATCTTCCACTCAGAATCTAAATAAATCTAATAGTATTAGATAATAAGAAACTGACATTTTCAAATGAGCAGTCATGATCACTATTAGCAATCAAATAAAACTTCCTACTTGGCCAGTGCTCTGCAGAATTTGCCCTGTGTGGAGAAGAGTAGAGTGGAGAAGGCTTTACAACTGGGACTGAAAAGCAAATTTGCCACACTCATAAAAAAAACATATTACCATGGCTGTCTTGTTTCCCTCAGATAGGCTGAGATGTTGGTGCTAGTGATTTGCGACACATTTGCTTCATAGTATAGAACACCATACAGATGTGTGGCGGAAATTTAAAACTGAGAACCAAAGTATGACGTTTTGATGTTATCACTTTATATTATGTTGGCAGTGATGTTTCGGTTATTAGTGTCTGTATTGGTACCATTTATACGCTGTGAAAAGTTTGTAATTCGATGTGAAGGAATAGGAGTAAGGAGATTTGGCTGTGAGTAGGTGATTTATGGTTTTTCTAGTGCAGATGTATACCATTGTAAAACTATACACATCTGTGTATTATGCAATTATCATGACTGCCCAATCTGGGAAGCAATGAAAAGCATTGATCAAGACACTGCAACCAAAATGTGTCTGATTCCATGACACATTTGTGTTATTTGAGATGTTGTGTAATGTCTAACTGTTTTGTTGTTGTTTGTGTTCTGGACGTTCAGTGCAATTCCCCTTTAGTGGACATGTTGTCATGACAGCCTGTCAGTTTGAGGAATGGCTCGTCATTGTCATGCCCATGGGCAGTTGTGAATTGAGTTGCGCAGCTGGAGTTATGTTAAGCGTAAAGGGAAGTGACAGAAATGCTAATCAAGTATCAAAACTGACACTGCGTTCCCATCGATGCACATCAGACCTTCAATGATTTATTAGTCAAAGTGAAAGCATGTGTCAGTGTTGTGAGTGTCTCGTGGGTAAACACAGCCCTCGCCAAGGTGCACCACTTAGCTGCATCCCCCGTTCCCCCTTGAGCGCAGACAGCACTCCCCACTGGGGCCGCTGACAGCACCACTGAGGAGTAACTCTCAATATAGGTGAGCTGCACGCAATCTATCCACTAACTTACTCCCTGTGTACTAAAGGGGGCATTATAAGAGCACAAGAGAGTAGTAGGGGGTAGGTGAGCCCACCTCAAATAGGTTCTGCTGCTGGGTAAGTATTTTTTTTTACCTCACTCACTTTCCATTGTCTGTCTCTGGATCTGAGTGGGGAAAAGAGCTGCAGCAGACCCCAATTATCACAGCGTCATTCACAAGTCTTCATTCACTTCCCCAATCGCCGCCCGCCACTGCATTAATTTTAGTCAGGATATTCCTGCCAAAACCTTGGGGATCCGGAGGTGGAGAGGTTAAACATTGCACAGCTCAACTGAATTTGGCATTAGAACCAAGGGGATGAAACTTAAAAGACAGCTTGCTCTGCTTTTCCCATACTGAATATTATTTGCCTTGTGGACCGAGTGAGAAAAGTGTCAGTTTTCTTTGTCTCCACTTTGGTGTTGCCAATTAATACTGAGATTTTTTTGTGAGCAGGATACTGGAACTAGGACTGGTTTGACGCATAAACAATGCTACGGTTCATAATTTAGATTGGATGTTATAAAAAAGGAAAGGAAACATGAGATGCTTTCACTCTCCTCGTTGTCAGAGAATTCATTGCACTATAAAGTCCTGTTCTAAATAATGAGATCACTTACCATTGAACAGCTGAGGATGTTTTATTGGGATATTGTTATGGTAGAACAACACTGAAGTGCCTTTCATAATAACCTCATATTTCATCTTTTACCATCCATCAACCAAATCTATGCCTGAATATGTATCACATATAATCACATTGGCTTCCGCGTATGCATTAAAAATATTCACACATAGCAATAAATATTGGAACAGCTGGTTTCTGCATTATTCATATGTCTTAACATCTGAGAGAATGCCCGCCCCCGCCAAGCCATTTCATTGGTTCCCCCGCAAATCAAGACCAAGTCCCTGCTGCCAAGTTTTGCAGCCATATCGGGCCTGTTCATTTTTAATAGTGAGGGGAGAGAGACAGAATTCCTAATGATGTTGATTATTCAGTGGGACAGACCAACATGTTGCTATTTTTCCTTGAGCAAATCATGAATCATCAGAGAATCACAGACATTCCACATTGAAAATATTCTCATTCAGCACAAACCAAAACTCACACACTGACAGTCTGACACAAAAAGATACACATGCATGCACACAAGTAAGCACTCATCTGCATGCACACATACTGTACACATGTACAGTTACAAAGACAAACACACACACACAGACATACTTTGAGTTATCCAAGAACACTATTTGAGTTGAGTCCACCAATAATTTTGTGTTGCTCACAATTAAGAAGGCAGCTTTTTCATGTTTGTAAGTAATGCTAAGTCTTTGATTACCGGTTGTATTTAGAAAGGGAGAAAAAAATGAAATTCCACTCCATATGAAGTTCTCTTTCTCCACAACATAACAACAAAGTAATTTAGACATGGGTAAAATCTTCTCAGTTGAACAGAATACTGTCATCACTTTCTCCCACTCTTTCACGATAAGAAGTCCATACTGTTCAAATAGTCATGGTCTCCTGTGAGAAAGGTGAATGCTTTTCTGTGTTATGGACAGTGTAAGCCAATGTTGCATGAGAGTGGCCCCAGGCAGTTTATGCTTTCATAAGCAAAGGGAAGGGGAGGATGCGGTGGGAGATTAATGGTGTATAAACAATATGGAGAAGTCTATAAGCAAAATACTCAGTCTTGTCTCTTTCCAGGGCCACTTTTGTCATTTGGCAATGCTGCAATTCACAAGCTCTAACAGAGAGTTTGCTGAAAGGTTTTTACTCCCTAGAGTATTTGTTGCCCCAATATGCTACCTGTCTTGCCTCTATGCAGTCATCTGCTTCAGTGATTCAGTATTGCTGGAGCTCTTTCTTCCAAAGAGATATCTACCATCCAGGGCATTAAACACCCCAACATGATTCATTCATGATCACAGTCCGTTTCCTTACATACAAAACATGTTTTCAAAGTATATGGCTCAAACCGATTAGGGAGGACTTTAAAGATAAGGTTACAGAAAGGTTTATAGTTAACACACTCAATAGCTTTACCGTGTCTCTCAGTGATTGTTGGTGACACCTGTGGTGAGTCAAACTGGCAATTCCCAATAAAAAAGTTTCTAAGTAATATTTTGAAAGCACCTGTTCTCATGTATCACCTGGGGAATGGTTTACCATGAAAGGCCGCAGAGAAACACTTTACAACAGACATGCATACAGAATATGTTCACTAGAATACATCGTTCCCAAATGATACAATCATGAGAATGGATTACAAAAAATACTGAATAATGTAGGCTTTGAAATATACACTTTTTTGGTATACTTACAGCCTGAATTATAAATAAAATGTTTTATCTTGTGTAACTAATTTTGTCAATCATTAAAAATGGTGATGTAGAGTGCTCCTTAGAAATGCAAGTGCTTTGACAGCACTCACACTTGCAGAATGTGCTTGGATCAAGTTGATTATTGAGGTCTAGATCAAAATTAACACATGCTGACAACATTAATAATTGTCCTGTCTGAACAAATACATGTGATGATGGGAGACTGATATAATTGTATGTCCAGATGTCATACTGCTACAAAGCCAATATTTAAATGGGAGGACTATGTATTTGTTTTGCCTTATTTCCGGTTTTCGAGCTTTGATTTGTTTTTGATGGATTCTTATCGGGTTGATTTATTTGCGCAATAGTCCCTAAATACAACAGGTCTCACAAAAAGCCTAGCTGTACCATGTCAAAGATTCAGGCCTGAAATGCTACTGACAGACACTGTACACATGTCTTGCCTTTTTACAAAGCACAATTATTGAACTGATGAGAGAAACCACTTGAGATTGCGCTTCTTGTTTGGAGGGATTCCTATGAACAACAGGTCAGAACAAACAGGCTTTAGAAATAGCCTCCATGAGAGCATTGAATAAGCTGACAAATCACTCTGTGCATAACTATGTACAATGAAAAGATACACCATAAGCCTCAGAATTTATGCTAGCTAAGATAAGAATAGTAGTTTTAATTAGTGTTGACATGGCCCACGTGTTTTGGACATATAACAGAGATAGAAAAAATGGCTAGTCATTCTGTTAGAGATATCCTTCTTCCCTATAATAAAGATCTCCACATCTCACATCTAAATAGCTCAAATATGCCAGGGAGAGAATTTACAGTGCATCTCTGATTTGTTTGCTGTTATTAATGGGGCAGTACGGAAGGAAGTGGTCTGTGGCTGCCAGCGCAATATCTGACCTCTGAGAGTGCATTAAATCAAGGCATTAGGGGCCTGCTGCAATAAAGAGGACAGCCAAAGAAGGCAGAGGCCTCTCTCCACAACAAACATGCCCCAGCCAGACACCATTCGAGGCTGGGATCACAACCACAGATTTTGCTAATGTGATTTTATAGGGGGCGCCTTCGTGACAATCAGCCAAATCAGTGGGTTGTCAGTTCTGGAGGGGTGCAAGCATGGGTACAGCATTATAGAATGTTAAGAAATGCATAGTTTATGATGGAGCAAGGCATTTTTCTAGTCTCATGACCTGATCAGGAAGATAACTCTAGATGTCATATCACAATATTCCCTATGGTTCCGTGTCAAAAACATTTACAGTCATTATAATACAACATATATATATATATATAAATTGATGACTATTTAAATTTTCGGCATGGATGAGCATTATTTGGTGTATCATACCCTTCACTGCATACACAGGTCTACAGGTTTGACTGTAATTCCATAATTGTGTCAATGCCATAGGAGGCAAAATGATTACATTCATTATCCCACCAGGACTTTTCTTGTGTGCTTCACAAATTGACAGACCATGTGGTAGACTTTGCTGTTTCTTTCAGATTCAGATAATGAACAAGTCTGACAGTGAAAGGCCCTTGACTGGGGAAACAAAGGGAACTCAAAACAGGGAATATGAGGGCCATGCATGGCTCTGTTGGGCACCATTTATCTGAGATTCGGTTATGTCAGTTTATCACCGATACTCATTACCATACTCCTGTATTGCTAGGACTTAATACTGAAATCTTGTTTTTTTTCAGGATAGAAGGTGGCATAAAAGTTTGACCTACAGTGCAATTAGCCTAAACTAAACCTACAACCACTTCAGCTACAGTATACAGCCACTGATGGTGGTCTGAGGGAGGAATAGGCTTAACTGGTTTTTGATTACCTGGGTTTAAAAGAGATAGGCGACCAGTTGGATATATTGATGAATGGAAGCCAGGCTTTCACAAACATTTTACCAATATGTTTTATTACAAACAATTTTAATTTTGTTCACAATTCTCCATCAATTTGCAAGGGGTTGAAAAATCAACAGCCCTCTGTTTCAGTACACGTAATCCATGTACAGTGCCTTAAGAAAGTATTCAGATGCCTTACCTTTCTAATGTTCTGTTCCGTTATGGACTTAATTTCAAATTTATAAAATTATCATTTTTTACATCAATCTAAACATAAGGACAAGACAAAAACACATTTTAGAAATATATGCCAATTTTATTTATTTTGTATATCTCATGCACATTATTTAGTACTTTGTAGAAGTGCCTTTCACGGTTTTATGAGTAAAATAGAGACTAAAATAGTCTCTATTTTATCATCAGTTGTATCACGAAAACTGTATAGATTCAATATATCTTTTTAATTGACCCTTCTCATGGTATCTGTGAGATTAGAGGAGAGAGGTAACAAAAAATGTCCCATATTTCAGTAAGTCTCTTACATTTTATTTAATATAGCCCTGGCTTTCTCCAAAAGGCAGCACTTACACAGTATTACTGAGTCATTTTAGTTAAATATTAGACAATGCATTTTTCACATAATTAATAGATTTTTAAATGATACAATGATGTTAGAGTGCAGACTGTAAGCTTTAATGTGAGTGTGAATTCATCCATCTTGGGTAAACTATTCAGAAATGACTTCTCTTAATATATAGTGCCCTGATTTCCAGGAAATGTTAGTACTTGGAAGTAAAAATAGAACAAACGTTTAGCATTTGGTCCCATCTTCCTAACATGCAATGAGTGTGAAACATTACGTTTGTGAATGCACAAATATGTTGGATGCATTTGCATTTAAATTTATTGTAAATTATAAGTCACTTTTTTGGTTATATACCGTGCATTCAGAACATATTCAGACACCTTCACTTTTTTCCACATTTTGTTACATTACAGCCTTATTCGAAAAGGTATAAAATATGTTTTTTTCTTCATCAATCTACACACAATACCCCATAATTACCAAGCTAAACAGGTTATTAGAAATGTTTCCAAATTCATGAGAAAAACCCCCAGAAATATCACATTTGCATAAGTATTCAGAAACCTTCCCTGTGTAAATCACCTTTGGCAGCAATTACCGGCTTGAGTCTTCTTGGGTATGACGCTACAAGCTTGGCACACCTGTATTTGAGGAGTTTCTCCCATTCTTCTCTGCAGATACTCTACAGCTCTGTCAGGTTGGATGGGGAACGTCACTGCACAGCCATTTTCAGATCTCTCCAGAAATATTTGATTGGGTCTCTGGCTGGGTAACTTGAGGACAATCACAAACTTGTCTCAAAGCCACTCCTGCGTTGTCTTGGCTGTGTGCTTAGGGATGTACAGTAGTCCTGTTGGAAGGTGAACCTTCCCCCAGTCTGAGGTCCTTCATCAAGGATCTGTCTGTACTTTGCTCCATTGATCTCCCCTTAATCCTGACTAGTCTCTCAGTCCAGCCGCTGAAAGACATCCCCAAAGCATTATGCTGCCACCACCATGGTTCACTGTAGGGATTGTATTGGCATAGGGAGAAGCCGTGCCTGGTTTCCTCCAAATGTGATACTTGGCATTCAGCCCAAAGATTTCAATCTCGGATTCATCAGGCCAGAGAATGTTATTTCTCTCAAACTTCTTCCATTTAATAATTATGGAGGCCGCTGTGTTGTTGGGAACCTTCAATGCTGCAGACATTTATAAGTACCCTTCCCATGGGGAATCCTATCTCGGAGCTCTGAGGACAATTCCTTCGACCTCATGGCTTGGTTTTGCTCGACCTCATGGCTTGGAGGGACCTTCTATAGATGGGTGTGTACCTTTCCAAATCATGTCCAATCAATTAAATGTATAACTTGCTGGACAAGTCAAGTTGTATAAACCTCTCAGGGATATTCAACAATAATAATAAATGATAAAGGAGTACAAAAACCACTTTCAAAGTACTTAACACACTCAACAGCTAAACATCTGCACTTTATAACCTGACTGTCATTGTATTAGAGGTCCATATCTAAGCAAATTGTAGCTGTGAAATTCCCATCCGTCACCCCAAAACCTGGTCATTTTTAATTTGTTACTAATACCCTATCCGACTGGGATCTAATGGAAGTATGTCAGACTTAAGGGGTAAATGGATAAAATATTTGGGTCAGATATGTATCAGACCCAAATGTATCTGAAAAAAAAGCATACTCTATTGCCCCTTAAGCATGTCCATTTTTATGTTCACATCTCTGGCGGTGAACGTTAAAATTTCACGTCTTTTCTGTTGTAGACTGTCAAGTCCATGGTTTATGGTCTACAGCAGGGCTGCCCAACCCTGTTTCTGGACAGCTACCTTCCTGTTGGTTATTTTCAAAACCAACAGGAAGGTAGATGACAGCAATGAAAATAATTCAATCTATAAAAGTTTTTTGCAACAGTACTTTTATAAGCCTAATCACCACAGCACTGTAACTAAAAAGCATCTGATTGTGTATTTTCAGACTACCTTATAGGATAGACAACCTGAACACTTCTTCATTGTGCTAAAACCTGCCAAAGCTCATTGCGACAGAAAACAGCCAGTTGAAATAATGTTGCAATATGCATGTTCACTACAGTAGCGCTAAAACAAGGAAAAAATAGGCAGAAAAATAGGAAGATGGAGAAATATTAATGCTGAAAGGACCTGACTGAAACCAACTGTGATCTAACTTGGGATCTGCGGGTCAACGACATGATGGTAAATCCGACTCGGTCGGATAACGAATCAGATGTTGGTTAATGGAACTTCATCATGGTGAAACATGATTTTTTAAATTTGTTAACTATTCAGTAAATACAACAAGAAGAATCCTAGATTTGAAAATTCCTCTTCCCTTAACTTTTCATTTCCCTCCTCCACATCAATCATCCCTAAGACTGATTTATTTTAAACTGGCAAAACATTTTTTTTTCCATTAATTCGTATATTGCCCAGTCAGATAAGCTTGGATGACGATCTGACATGATAAGATCTGATTAGAAAAAAATATATATTAGTGGACAAAAGATCAGAATTTGGCTGTCGTGAGATCCAACTCCCTCTCTCCCTCATTGTACAGTAGAGCATGGACATCTGCTTCTTGTTATTACCCTCATCTGTGTTCCTGATCTCTGTCCCTGTTCCTTCTTCCCTCTGGTACTTGTTGGTCATTGTTTTGGATTACATTTATTTTGTAATATTGTTTTAGATTTGTTACATGTTTTTTGAGCCACCACCATGCTTCACAGAGGGGATGGTATTCTGTTCACTATAGGCCTTGTTGACCCCTCTTCAAACATAGCGCTTATGGTTGTGACCATAAAGCTCTATTTGGGTCTCGTCACTCCAAATTACAGTGTGCCAGAAGCTGTGAGGCGTGTCAAGGTGTTGTCGGGCATATTGTAACTGGGCTTTTTTATGGCATTGGCGCAGGAATTGCCTCTTTCTGACAAATCAACCATGCAGCTCATTCTCAAGAATTGTCGTATTGTGCTCCTTGAAACTACCACACCATCTTTTTCCAGAGCAGCCTGTATTTCTCCTGAGGTTACCTGTGGGTTTTTCTTTGGATCCCGAGCAATTCTTCTGGGAGTTTTGGCTGAAATCTTTCTTGGTCTACCTGACCTTGGCTTGGTATCAAGAGATCCCTGAATTTTCCACTTCTTAATAAGTGATTGAACAGTACTGACTGGCATTTGCAAGGCTTTGGTTATCTTTGTATATCCTTTTCCATCTTTATAAATTTCCATTACCTTGTTACGCAGGTCTTTTGACAGTTCTTTTTCTGCTCCCCATGGTTCAGTATCTAGCCTGCTCAGTAGTCATGGGACACTTGAAGCGACACTCCGGTACGTGCCTAGAGATTTTCTAGCGAGACAGGTCGTAACAAAGCTTCGGTACCCATTCCAGATAAAAGAAAATGCGCCTTAGATGATGTATGAAGCTTTGTTTTTGCGCAGGTACAACCTGATGTGCTGGCTTTTGGTCTCAAATCCAGTTTGAGTATACAAAGAAGTGAAATTATGGAGCCAAATTGAGCTCAAATGTATTGACTGTAAGAAAAGAAAAACATAACTGAAATATTTCATAGTATGACAAAATTAAATTCAATCATATGAAAAACACAATTAGCCTAGCTTATACAATTCTTAAACTTCTCTCCAAAGATTGCATTAGGAAAGCAGTGCATGGAAAGGCTATGATTTTCACCTTATAATGGTGTGGTTCATGGCTAATTGGGTGCGAGAATTCACTGCCCAGATAAAGCCCCGCCTCCACGCCAATAGAGGCTCAAAACTTGATTTTGAAAAAAACATGATTCGAACGAAAGTGGGAAGAAATTGTAATCGTAAGAAGAAGCGAACATGAAAAAAACGTGTTTGAACAAGGACATTTTAAGATCGGACACGAAAATCCATTTAATGATTTAATTTGCCTCCATATGAAACGCTGTTAATGTTCGGGAGTGGGCAAAAGTTGTTTGATGACTCAATAGAGACATTGTTAGTGGTGAGATTTTTGTAATGGACCCATCTAGAAAAAAAATGTGTGTTCCTCAACAAAAATTCATAAGATACTTCCCTGTTACAAAAGCACTGTTCTTCCCTCACTGTCCAGTTACAAAAGCTCAGTTGCCAGTTCAAAACACATGTAAAAGCACACACAAATGTCGCTCTCTTTATTTCTTTACTCACTGATAAAATGTTACATTCAGTATTTACCTATTACTTATGCAAATAAAAACAAACATTTAGGAAAAAATAAGAACGCACAAGTGTGAACAGGCTTTTGTAAGAAAAAAACATTTTAGGCTATACTTATATTAATTATATTGACATCGCATTGCGAGTGATGCAACTGACGTGAGTCCTTGAAGTGGATGACTGAAGTTTCCGTTGAGCCAATGCAACGTCCTTGCGATAATCATTATTTGACCTGCTATTAATGATTTCAACCAGTAGGTGCGCTCAGTGAGCGCTGTCTGGACAAGGCATCGAGAAATCAGCCTTTTAGTGAAGCAATGTGGTGGAAAGCCTCATCGATTCAACAAGGCCTCGTTTGGTCATCACTACTGCTCAGTGCATCCACGTGAGAGCTAACGAACTCATTGACTATTTATACACAGACAGTAATTGTAATTTAAAAAGCCACAGGTGTGGGAAATTCACCTTTAATTGCCATTTTCACCTGTGTGTGTCACAAGGCCAAACATTCAAGGGTATGTAAACTTTTGATCAGGGCCATTTGGGTGATTTCTGTATCATTATGATTTAAAAAGTAGCCAAACAACTATGTGATAATAAATGGCTTCATATGATCACTATCCTTGAATAAAAGGATTTTTTTGCATGATCAGTCATATTTTCAAAATTTCACAATTTCTGCCAGGGTATGCAACCTTATGATCACAACTGTATTTGCACTTCTGGTTAGACACTTACTGCATTTTGTTTTACTGTACTTAAAGTTGAATCTAATCTAATCTAAATTTGCCAGCTACATCTGAAAAACCACATGACCTAGCTGATTTTGATTTATTTATATACACATGACCTAGCTGATTTTGATGTATTTACATACCATACTGATTGTTATATGTGTCGAGTTCCCATGTGGATAAGTTGTTTAAAATACAACCTAATCACATTTACAGTATACAGGGTATATGCTATATACAACATAGTGTACATCACAGATATGGGCTGCAAAGTATAGGCATACAAAAGGTACAGTTAGGTCTGGAAATAATTGGACAGTGACACAAGTTTTATTTTGGCTGTTTAACAAAATATATTTAAGTTGTATCTGTATCAATAAATAATGAATATGGCCTTAAAGTGCAGTCCCTCAGCTTTATTCAAATCCAAATTTGAGGAAGATTTTAGGAATTACAGCTCTGTATGTAGCCCCTTCTTTGTCAAGGGACCAAAAGTAATTGGAAATTGACTCAAAAGCTGTTTCATGGACAGGTGTGAGCTATTCCTTCATTATTTCTTCATCAATTAAGCAGATAAAAGGTCTGGAGTTGATTCCACGTGTGGCATTTGCATTTGGAAGCTGTTGCTGTGAACCCACAACATGAGGTCAAAGGAGCTCTCAATGCAAGTGAAACAGACCACCCGTATGCTTAAAAAAATCCATCAGAGAGATAGCAGGAACATCAGGAGTGGCCAAATCAACAGTTTGGTACACTCTGAGAATAAAAGAATGCACTGGTGAGCTCTGCAACACAAAAAGGCCTGGACATCCACAGAAGACAACAGTGGTGGATGATCGTAGGATCATTTCTATGGTAAAGAAAAACCCCTTCACAACATCCAGCCAAGTGAAGAACACTCTCCAGGAGGTAGGCATATCATTATCCGCGTCTACCATAAAGAGAAGACGTCACGAGAGCAAATACAGAGGGTTCACCACAAGGTGCAAACCATTCATAAGCCTCAAGAATAGAAAGGCCAGATTAGACTTTGCCAAAAAACATCTATAAAAGCCAGCTCAGTTCTGGGAACAGCATTCTTTGGACAAATGAAACTAAGATCAACCTGTACCAGAATAATGGGAAGAAAAAAGTATGGAGAAGGCTTGGAACAGCTCATGATCCAAAGCATACCACATCATCTGTAAAACACGGTGGAGGCAGTGTGATGGCATGGGCGTGCATGGCTTCCAATGGCACTGGGTCACTAGTGTTTACTGATGATGTGACAGAAGACAGAAACAGCCAGACTAATTCTGAAGTGCAAAAGGATATATTGTCCGCTTAGATTCAGTCAAACTCAGCGTAGTTGATTGGATGGTGCTACACTTTACAGATGGATAATGACCCAAAACATACTGCGAAAGCAACCCAGGAGTTTTTTAAGGCAAAGAAGTGGAATATTCTGCAATGGCCGAGTAAATCACCTGCTCTCAAACTGATTGAGCATGCATTTCACTTGCTGAAGACAAAACTTAAGGCAGAAGCTGAGGTTTAACTGGGGGCTTAGATTAGGTGTGCCTTGCTGACTCTCTCTAGCAACTTCTTGTGATGGTTTAAGCACCTGAAAGTTCAACTGAGTTGAATTCACAGGTGAATTACACTAACATTCAAATGTTTGGGATCACTTAGAAATGTATTTGTTTTCAAAAGAAAAGAAAATGTTTTGTCCATTAAAATAACATCAAATTGTAAATGACCATTGTAGCTGGAAACAGCAGATTTTTTATGGAATATGTAAATAGGCGTACAAAGGCCCATTATCAACAACAACCAGTCCTGTGTTCCAATGGCACGTTGTGTTTGCTAATCCAAGTTTAACATCTTAAAAGGCTAATTGATTAGAAAACCCTTTTGTAATTAGAAAACCCTTTTGTAATTTGTTGTTCTGAGAAATTAGGGCTATTCCATGCGAGAAATTGCCAAGAAACTGAAGATCTCATACAACACCATGTACTACTCCATTCACAGAACAGCGCAAAATGGCACTAATCAGAACAGAATGAGTGGGAGGCCCCGGTGCACAACTGAGCAAGAGGACAAATACATTTGAGTGTCTAGTTTTAGAAACAGGTGCCTCACTGGTCCTCAACTGGCCTCTTCATTAAATAGTACCTGCAAAACACAAGTCTCAACGTCAACAGTGAAGAGGCGACTCTGGGATTCTGGCCTTCTAGGCAGATTTGCAAGGAAAAAGCCATATCTCAGATTGGCCAATAAAAAGAAAAGATTAAGATGGGCAAATGTGCACAGACACTGGACAGAAGATGATTGGAAAAAAGTGTTATGGACAGCTGTTCGGATCACAAAGAACATTTGTGAGACGCAGACCAAATGAAAAGATGCTGGAGGAGTGCATGATGCAATCTGTCAAGCATGGTGGAGGCAATGTAAAGGTCTGGGGGTGCTTTCGTGGTAGTCTAAAGAGATTTGTACAGGGTAAAAGGGATCTTGAAGAAGGAAGGTTTTCACTCCACGGAACCAATGTCCTCCTACAACAGGACAATGACTCAAAACACAGCTCCAAGACAATAGAGAAAAAATTTACACATTATTTTCCTAACCTTACCTTTGACTTCTTGATTAAACACAGCATCAGCATATTTAGTATGGGAATATGTTTTAGCTCATTTAAACCATTATACAGTGTGGTTTCTTTAACCACATGCAATGAAAATGTACATCATGGGAAGGATGAACATGAAATAGTTATATTAAAAAAGCTACAATTCTACAAAATATCAAACACTTTTCTGACTTTAGTTCAATTATTTTTTTTAAATATGTTATAAATTAAGCAAACATGGGCAAAACAAAACTAGACAATTACAAATTAATTCAGGCTTTTAATTTCAGACAAGAAAATAACTTGAATAGTACATTTACAGTTTTATCAACATTCAGAACACAAACAGTATATAAAGAGGTTATAGAAAATATATACAATATAGAACAGATAGGTGTCATATGAAACTTATCACAGCATCAACAGGTGGTATGGAAAAAAGACAGAGCTGTGGTTTATCAGACCATAACTTTGTATGCCTATACTTTGCAGAGTGGATGGCTGGCTGGCTGGATAGCTGGCTAGCAAACAAACTACTTTGACAAGGATAAATAAATCCTGCTGAGGAGAGGGACACGTGTCACTAGCGTCGCTACCCTATCTACAGTAGTAATGAAGCCCATCCTCGGGTTAACTAGCTAGTAGCGTAGCAAGACAACGCTAGATTTTAGTCAGACACAAAACAGACAATTATCTGACTCAAGCGTACAAATAGCTAGTTGGTTGCAGTATATATCAAGCCATTTCTTCCAATAACGTTTTTAGAAACAGCTTACCAGTTTTCTGCGTAGTTACTGTTTCCACCAGGACTTCAGGAAACAGGAAAGACAATACTTCGTAGTTCTCCAACCAAGACCTGACGTTAGACTAAAGGCAAGTGCCTGATTGGCTGAAACTCAGGCCAAGATGGTGTAAAGAATGCTAACGAAGAGATAACCCTATTAGCCTCATTGGATTGCAAGTACAAATCGTTTTCGCAAATCTAATGCGGAATGTTTGCGTCAAAATTCTGTAACAAACAGGAACCAATCCACACACACAGTTTGCTATCCACAAATATGATGCGTTCCACAAACTCATATGTGACTCACAAATACGTCTTCACGTGATGAAAATAGTTTGAATATTGTTGAATTGTGATTGCGGATCGTGTTTCATATTTACAGATCGTAAAGTATTTGTTTGTGAATTTTAAATGTGTTTGTTTGAATATTCTGAATTACATTTGTGGATCGCGTTTCCAATTTACAGATCATGATTTATTTGTTTGTAGAATTTGTGCAACTGTAGATTTTTATAAGGTACACACATCGCAAAACGTGAGTCAAAATGTTACAAACAAATAGGAACCAATCCACAAATATAATGTGATCCTCAAATAGTGTATTTACTGTTCAAATGTGTGTGGGATAATCGCAAATCATTTTTCATATATTAAAATCCTTGCTTTGAGGTACAAATAGAAAGGAGTTTATTTATGGGTAGTGAAATATATTTGTTGATCGTGTTTTGCATTTGCAGATCATGAGCTATAGTTTGTGGATGTTAAATTCATTTGTAAATTGTATTTTCTGTTTACACATTGTAATATACATTTGTAAATTGTGGTCTGCACACTTGCAATAATTTAGAAGCAATTCTATCTCCGTACCTTCCTGCAACGTTACATCCGCCTGTGTAAATGCAACCTCTCTCTTCAACACAGTCGTTGAGCACTGTGCCCTGACGCTCAACATTACTTCCATTAAATCACTTTGCTTACATCACTTCCATCACTGTCAAAAACCTAGGGTAACAAAGTAACAGGTAGTGAGACTGGGACAAATAAAATACAATTGTGGTCATGATCATCTTGTTTATACCTAAGTCATTTTTCCTGATGTCCACATTTTTGATTGTGCACACATTTTTAGACAGGTGTTCAAATCTTCCCCACAACCTCTGAAGGTAGCCAAGGCCAAGATGGCGGCACGTAGAACTTCACTAGGCCCAGCGTCTACCCAGTTTTTACTTGTAAATATCCTGCCCTCTTCTATTTACACTTCTGGTTAGATGTGAACTGCATTTCGTTGTACTGTACTCATACTGTTCAATGACAATAAAGTTGAATCTAATCTAAATCTAATCTAAGGTAGTCAGGCAGACATTTTGGCAAGATAAATCTGGACAGTGACATAATTGTAATTATCACTATACAGCCCCACAACTATTCCTAGATAATGTGGACCCATGAGAAAAAAATATATATTCAGCACCCCCAAACACATACTGTACACTACCACACACCCTGTTATAACCCAATAGCTAAAATGTATTTTGTTAGGTTGTACAAAAAAAGCAATATTCTGAACATAGTTTTTTTGTTGTCCAATCAATCAAATGTATTTAATAAAGTTGTTTTTAAATAAGCCATTGACACAGTCCTTATATAGCAAGCCAGTGGTTAGCATTGAGTGATATATACACCTTTTGGTTCTATTTAAAATGTTAGCAGCTGGAATTAGCATTAGTTTAAGTTTATTTAGATTATTATGTGGTACCTATAAAAAGGCTGTTTGGAGCGTGAATTAGCTTTTGTTGAATGAAAGTATACGATATTTGCAATGTTACACACATAGGAAAAAAGCTGCTCTCAAAATTTTTCAAGTGTTAAAAAAAGATCAGGGCAAAGAGTAAAGCAAATTACTTTCAAAGTTTCATTTCAAACGACTGTACAACCATTGAGATCTCTTTGTTTCTTTGGATTTCGAACTTGCATTTTTGTTTCTTTTGAGTTAAAAATATTTTTTTTTCTGCCACCCACTTATGGTTTTGGGGCTTTATGTTTCATCAAAATGTAATCTGCATAGCAGTGAAACCATACATTTGTGTTTCTGAATTATATCACCAAGAGACTACATTAATACTGAAAACTAAACTGAATCTTGAGGCTCACTGAAATTCACCTTTGATTTGACTGAAGACATACCGTACACAGATCCAAACTGATATTTTGCTGGGAAACATTTCTTCCCTTCACATGAATAGGAGATTAAATATAGGCCAAAAGTATAACTTAATTAAGGACACTTTTAGTGAGTGTGGTATCACCAGGTGGACAGAGAGCCATTGATTATGCTTAACGTAGGAGAATTAAACACAGGACAAAGCTCCTTCAGGAGATTAGTTGAAATAGGATCCAGTGAACAGTTGGAAGGTTTAGAGACCAATATTTTTGCCAGACTGCGTAAGCGGAGCTGGCCTAGAAGAGCGAATGTCTCTTACTGACTGACTGACTGACTCTTCTTAAATAGCGTAGTGGTTAGAGACGCAGGCTACAGAACAACAGATACCGCATTCGACTCCCTTCACAGTCAAAACACATTATGTCGTAGGATTTGTTCTGGACAGACAAATGCTTCGTTAGTTACAACCTTCAGTAGCTACGTAATAGGAAGCCTAAAATAAAACAGTTCTGGTGGATATTAGGATTTGTTCAGGATAGTCAAACACTTCGCTGGCTACACGATTCTCTTGTCTTTACACTTGAAAACAATCAGTTATCGTCACCTATATTGATAGATACTGTATCAATGTACACTGAACAAAAATATAAACGCAACACTTTTGTTTTTGCCCCCATTTATCATGAGCTGAACTCAAAGATCTAAGACTTTTTCTGTGTGCACAAAAGGCCTATTTCTCTCAAATATTGTTCACAAATCTGTCTAAATCTGTGTTAGTGAGCAGTTCGCCTTTGCCGAGATAATCCATCCACCTCACAGGTGTGGCATATCAAGATGCTGATTAGACAGCATGATTATTGCACAGGTGTGCCTTAGGCTGGCCACAATAAAAGGCCACTCTAAAATGTTCAGTTTCATCACACAGCACAATGCCACAGATGTCGCAAGTTTTGAGGGAGCGAAACTGGAAAGTGGATTCAGCACCACGGCCAGCTCTGCAGCCTACTGAATTGCTTGTGATTCCTTAGGCTGAGGAGCTGGCCGTGGTGCTGAATCCACCTGTTGTGGTTTTAAATCACTGTGTGGGAGTTTCCAGTGGTTAAAGACACGTGGGTGACCAGGGTTTGAATCTCAAGAGGGCAACAATGATCAACACTTTCTATTGCGGCCCGACGGAACTAGTCTTGCCTGGTTTCTTGTTTAGTGAATGTGTAGGGGATATAGGATAAAAAAAATCTCAATTGTCTCCATTGATCTGTGGTCCTGGCAGTTCTGTGTAGGCTCAGGACAGCAGCATTAATTAAAAATATGCATGTTTAGGTAAACATCTACAATGTGTTTTCTAATGATAATGATCTTTTGATAAAAACATCAATTCAACTCTATGGCGATGATCAGCACCACCAGAAGCACTTACTCGTTAATTATGCCCAAACGGAATAATCAATATAAAAAAACGTAAAAGATCAATCTGATCAGAAATACAGTACTTAATCACGCAGCGGAACATGGGTACATCAACAAATTTCAAACAAGTTATGGACTGAATAGGCAGGGCTTTGCAGTAAAGAAAATTGATCATGCCCTGCATGCCTGTCCAAGGCTTTGTTGGAGAGATTCAGTACTGCAGAAAAAAACAGCAAAGCAATCTAAATGATCATAATCCAGTAGTACCTGCATTTGGGGATATCTCTCATTGGTTTTCAGTAATTCAACACCATCATAAGCTGAGATCATTTTTTCTTTACCTCACATCAATGTCTGTCTTTTAAAGGTGGTGTATGTTTGACTTTAAAGCATCTTTTTAATCTAAGTTATTTATAGGATCATTCCAAAAGTATGGAAACACCAATGTGCTGCCAGTACAATTATCATCCTATATCGAAATTGTCTTGTCTTGCTAAAATCCTAAAATCTCTGGTAAATAAAGAGTTATACAGCATTTTTCCCAGACAACTGTATTTTGAAAAAAATAGATTTTGGTTTGTAAATGATATTTCCAAAGCCATGGATGAAAAAAAACAAATTGTATTGCTCTATTGACCTACCAAAGACTTTTGATGCAGCTGATCATTCCATTTTCCGGAAGAAATTGAGCTCTAGGCTTGGCCATAGATACTTGCTAAAGGTTGAAAATGTTCTTTAGCAGTAGAACCCAGAGTATTGTAACCAATGGGACTAAGTCTGAATTTCTAGCATTTCACAAAGGAGTACCCCAGGTTAAATTTTTGGTCCTTTATAGTTCGCTGGATATAAATAACATCTGCAACTCACTGCAAAAATGTAATTTTTATTGATATGCTAATGGAACAGTATTGTATGCTGCTGCCTCATCTCTTGCACAAGCGTTTGCACACCTGAAGTGAGATTTCCAACTACTGCAAAGTTCACATATGGATTGTACATACATGCTGTCATCTAGGTCCCAAAATCTACTTTTGGGTGATCTCAATATTACTAATTTCAATGGCTCTGTTACAAAACATGTTCTGCTTTGTTTAGATGGGTTTTGTTTAGATGATACACTTTTTTTTAACACACACACTGCTGAATTGGAGAATAAATTGCAGATCAAAATGCGTGTCTTTCATAGAAACCAATCATTTCACAAAATCGAAATGAAATTGTGCAAGCCAATGTTATGTTACTACTAGATTACGTAGATGTGCTTTATACGCGTACCTCAGCATGAGTGTTAAAACCTCTGAATGCTGTATAAAAATATAGAAATACCCATGAAAGTGTAGGTGTGTGCAAACTTTTGACTGGTACTGTATACAGACAAGAAAGAAAAACTAGGCAAGCCTAGTTTGGCTGGGCTGAGAAGTAATTGTGGTGAACAAGGGAGGGGGTTTGAAGAGCAGCTATTAATGGGCCAATGCCAGCTTTCTTGTGAGAAGTGGCCAATACTCTGTTGCTGTGCTAATCCGGAAGCTAGTGTATGGAAGGCCATTTGCGAATCAATCATTTACATTTAAGGTATTAAAATAGAAACCGATTACTGTAGATGCCTAGCTAATAGCAAGCATTTTACTATTTACTGTACCAGTTGTTTGTCAATCAACATTGTATATTTTTGTTGTTAGTTTTTTGCATAGTTAATGTATTTCTTTCCGAAGTTCTATCAAGTGGATTACTTGGGAGAGAGAAATATGTTTTGTTGCCCTCACTCTCAACTGCTCTTCCTAGTTGAGAGAGTAGTATGTTTCAAGACAGAGTCCAATACTTCAATCAATTTATAATGTTAGACATGTTGGTTGCAGTTCGTCCATCGCAACTTAACCATAAACTGTTCTACTTTTGGCTATATGTAGCTACTGAAGCTTGTAGCCATTGAAGTTTTTGTTTACCCTAAACTAATCCTAATTGCTTTTGTCCCTGGCCAGATTAGATACCCGGTCTCTGCATTAAGATTAAAATGTACACATGTGAGAAGTACGAAAAATGCATGCAGATACTGCCAAAACATCCTACTGCAAAACAATGACGCATCTTGACAATTTTGGCATTACAGGCATAATTGGTTCTGTTGAAGGTGTTTAGAAGTGTTCTGTAAATGTTTTGGGTGGAAGAAAAGTATAGGAAAACAGCGTAGCTATGTTACAATGGGAGGGACTATTGCGTCTCTTTTTCTATAGAATTATGTTTCAGAAGTCAGGATGTATGTATTTTTTGGCAGTGGATATTCACTTGGACATACAAGAGAAACCCATCTGACAGCTTCAGAGTAAGGTAAACCCCACAGACAGTTCAGAGGGGAAGTAATATTTTGATAGTCTATACAGTAGCCATAAGATTCAACTGTTGAACGTAGACTGTCAATGGATGACCAAGACAGCTTTTTTGTTTGGATCTGATTTTGTTGTGAGAAACCACCATTGGTTTCACGGTAGTAATCAGTGTTTTATACTGTCTTGCCATCACAAACCAAAAATATATTGAAAGGTAAATCTTTACATTAATGTGTTTGCACAGATCCATTATTACGGAGGGTACAGAAGGAACAACGTAACCGAGGCACTACCATAAAACAGCGTGAAGTAACATATGCAATATTAGTAGCAAGGCAAATTTAACTATCTGTTATTAAACACAAGGTATAAAATTCCTTCCTTTGGCATCGCTCTGCTGGTTAACTAATTATCATGCCATATTAATTTCTAAACCCTGAAGCATTTGTTGAGTTTACCCAAGATACAGTGAGTATATGTTTAGTCCTGTAAAAAGTGGGTTTATTGCAAAACTGATCTGAGATTGTCAGATTTAGTGTGAGGCTGAGAAGATGTAGAGCCAGGGGCACTGGGATTGCTTCATTTATATTCCACAGATTGCATCTGAAAATGGTGAGACTGTTAATTGGAAACAATGTGGCCAGAAACAGACACAGTGACATGTGATCACAAAAAACGGAATCAAAGATAATATTTAGTGAAAAACCTGTGTTAATGATGCCTCCAATGATAACAGCCCTACCTTACCCAGCTGCTTTACATAATTACATACCTTTAATCATCTGTAAAGGCAAGCCCTCACAAGCATCCCACCAAATCAACTTCAGTCGGGTTAGATATGCCCAATTGCACATCCAGTGGCACATCTAGGATTCGAATCAAGAAACAATTGTTGTGGCAAATGCTCCCTTGCATCCATCTGAGGACATGTTGACAAAGCTTTCATTTATGACCGATTCCCCAGCCCAGCGAGCATGCCCCAGCATGACGCTGATTAGGCGACTTGTAAGAAAAAAGCTTGAGAGGGCTATTCCACCACAAACCTGTATTCATTTAGTTCTGCCGATTATTACTGCCCTGCTATCTTGGTAAGAAAATTCAGCATGACATGAGAGTGAATTTTGCCCTTTTGAAAGAGAGTTCATCTTTCGTGCTTTCCCACAGCAACCTCAATCTCACTGTGGCCAGCATGCTTTCTATGATCTTGGGACCAAAGACAATACATTTGATTAAACAAACCCATTAGTTACAGCTCTGCTACCTTCTCACCTCTGCCCAGATGCTCTTTTATGGTAAGTTGTCCGTTGAAAAAAACCCAAGAAACTTAGTATAGGATTGTGATGCAAAAGTGACCTTGACCCCTAAAACAGAGGTCTGTCCTCATCAAAGAAATCACTGAAAATAGCCTGTTTTTCCTCACAGCACCAACCACGTGTGTTCCGTCAGTTTCTGCAGATAGGCATATGCTTATTATCATATTTTTGGTGTTGTTCTGTTCACACTTAAGATTCTCCCTCCTTTGGTTATGCAGACATGAAACAAACTTGAGGTCAGTGAGAGTGGAATACACCCATTGGCCGAGTTAACCCAGGCACACTGAAAATGAAAGGGATGAATAACCAAGTGTATCCTACATATCTAAAAGCAAATCCTAAAACAAATTATAGAGAGAGCCTAATCCTGCTACCGCCCAGATATGAGCTGACATGTTTCCCCTTCTCTTTTCTCAGGCTTGAACCATATCTTCTGAATACTGTAACGACAGTTTGACATCTACACTATCTTTATTTGGATACAATGCTTCACAGTTACAGTAAATCCTGACACAACCAACAATTCAAAGGAAAAGCAAGACAACTGAGGAACATGTTATTGTATTTTTTTGGTGGCGTCTTGCTGTTTACTTTTGTACATACCGTACCCCATACTATACTTTATTAACTGAAGGATCTGTGACTTTCATTTCAACACACAAGCATCGAACTACCATGATGTCTTTGGACCATGTTTCCTTGTATGTTGCCCTTCACAGGTTTGTGGTGGAGCATGTTAAAAGCATAAAGAGAAAATGTGGCTCATATCAGCTAAGAGTTGGCTTCATACGGTTGGGAAAAGCAAATGGCCCCATTAAACAGGCAGCTCATGTAAACTCTGCCCTAAATCTCTAATGCCAATATTCCTAAAAAGAAACAATCACCTTCTGATACACCAATTATTAATTAGCATAATCCTTAAAACTATCCTTTTGCATTTCATCAGCTTAGTCCTGGTCTCAAAGGAGCTTGACACATGCCATAGCCTCTATATATATATATATTTAAGATTTCCTAATTCATTAAATCTCAACCAACACAGAAATGCCATCTCGATGTAAGGACTGTGATGTATGCAGTTTACACGCCTAATACTTGGTTCCTTCATTGTTTCACACTGTGCTAAAATTATTCCAGAAGAATACCCCATGGTGATTTCAGGCAAAGAAAGAGCATAAATAAATAAACAACATAAAGCGATGAGAAACTTCAAAGGCAATGGGACAATCACAGCAAACAAGCTCCTGGAAGCCAACGAATGTGTTTGTCTGTGTGTGACAGTGACTCAGGGGTGTAAACAGAGGAATTAGCTCACACCTCCGGAGTCTCAGCACATCGCAATACCATAATTGAATTAAGCCTGTCAAGATTGTTGTGAGCTGTGGATGGCGTCAATTGTGCAAGGTGGAGTTGGGTCCCATAGATCTAGAGCTAGAACTTTTCGTTCTGCTCAGCTGTATGGCCAGTCCTTGAAAAACAAGATAATTGCTTTCCATGTCGATCTCAAGGCAATTCCTGCAACATCTTGATATGGTCAAGCTGATGTATTTCCTATGAATAAGATCTGTGTGTAACATGTCATGGGCATGCAGGCGAAATAATGATTCTGGTGGAGCTTGGAGTTATGATTTCTCCTCTCTCCACATCACTCATCTTAACACACTCCATGTCAGGTCATGGGCACATATACTCGTACTGTATATCCCAATGGCCCTTGTGTCTTAGCCCTGTCAGGAAAAACCCCTGCACTGACTCAACCAATGCATCAGTTCACTTTTGGGTTTTTGTCATGAGACTGCCTCACTCACGGCAGATAAGGGCCATGCATAGAATCAAGTCTTCCAGGAGAGGCAAAAGGAATATTGGAATCCCAACAAGTATGACTGACATGCTTATTTGTCCCAAGGAACTCTTATTCCAGATTTAAAGATGGCAGTAAAGCCGCATTCTGCTAAATGGATTCATTGTTCATTCTCACTAGAAGCACAGCATGGCAATTCTGCGGCAAGTAAATAATCCCTGGGAGATAGGGAACCTGTTAAGGTTAAAATTGCTTTATTTTTGGTCCAAAATCAATCATTTAGCAGGTGACACCAGGGTTGTCATTTACAGGTAACATATCTATGATATCCAACTGAAATAAGGGTATAAGAGATTCCCTGATTTTCTACTGATGGTGGAATGGAGAAGACAACTAGGCAGAGTGAAATTCCATCCAGTTCTATTTTGATAGACACAAACCTAAAGTGAGGCTGAGTGTTGATGGCAAACCATGACCCATTGCCAATTAACTGTGTTGGCAAATTAAATCAGCAAATACATTCCAAGCTTAACTAAAGGAAACTTTACAGGAATTGGAGAATGATCACTGTATGGTTGAAGATTTGCCCATGACAGGCAGTTGAAAATGATTGCTAAAATAGAATACAATGAAATTGTCTGCGCTACAGCACTGACAGTGTTTTTTTTTTTTTTAAATCACAGTGAATGCAGCAGTATCACTTTAAGTCACAGTGAATGCAGCAGTATCACTTCTTTCATAATTCCTGTGTCACAAAAAAAACAGACTAAAATCACCACCGAGGCTGACCCTTGAGTAACACAAAAGGAACTGAGCTCACATTCTCCCAACACAAAACACAGATTTCATTGCAGAAGGAAAATAATTTTCCCAGGCAGTGCAATGCTCTATGAACAGTGTTCATGACTAGACTTATTTTGATAACAGCTGCTGATATGGTTGAACTGGAAAGATAGCGTTAAGGATTGTTCGCATAGATTTTCAGCATTGTAAGCATATACACATACTGTAGAAATACACATAAAAACTATAGTATTAAAAACTTTGAATATGTAATTTTTATTTGTTTTAATATAACTATCTGACCACAGCAACATTTTTTATTAGTACATTATGGGGACAATTTTCAATGTAAAAGGATCCATGACCACTTTTTTATAATGGCACATCAAATTTGATGTCAAGTTTAAGTGAAGAATATATAGTTCTTTCAATATATATTTTCAACCATATTCCATCCAACATATGACAGGTCTTCGATTTCTGATCGAACAAATGAAAAACATCTACTCGTAAAAGTATGCAAAGCTGTTTGAAATACATCAACATGCAATACTTGAAATTAAGATCCTTGCCCATTAAGATAAATGTTTAATTTAGCAGAAATTATTTGGGTTCATGTTTAACAAATATTGCTGAGTGTATTGTCATTATGTTCCAAAACCAGATATTTTTGAGGTACATAATTAATGTATTTTGTATTGTTCGCAGATGTAACATGTAAAGGTAGATGTATAAATTAGCCTACAGTAGTATTTTAGTTGATAACAGTTGTGTCTTTTTGTCATTTTCTAAAATAATTACTCAGAAATGTGTACCAGAATATATGCAATTAAAATGTTTTGTTCAGCTCATAATTTTGAAGAGTGTGGACAACCCCTGCCCTCTCCTGCTCTCTGGTGCTGATTAATTAATAATTTAAGTTGTTTCAGCTTTGGTTTGATTATTAAAAATACCGCTGGTTTCAGATTGTTTCATTGTTTTTGTTTTTTTCAATATATATATATATATATATATATATATATATATATATATATATATTTATTAATACACAGTAGAGGTGGCAACTGCTGCTCTAAGATAGTTGGCAGCTGTATAAGCTAGCTAAGTTAATGGTTCAGTTCATTTCAGTACATTCAAGACTGCTTATCAAAATGTGATTTCCTGAACATTTTACAGAACCTTTCCTTTGACTTAACTACCAACACAATCCTATTCAAAATCAATATTTATTTAAATCAATATGAAAAAAACAGCATTCATGTGAAGACAATGTTGAGAAAATTGAGCAGGCAGATTAACATCCCTGAGACATTTCTTGACAGCTTGTGCAGAAATTCTTTGGGTTGTATAAACCCATTGTTTCATCAGCTTTCCAGGTGGTTGATCTCAAAAGATCCAGCAGGTGGAGAAGTCGAATGTGGTCCAGGTTGGAGTGGGCACACATGCTCTGCAGTTGTGAGGCTGGTTGGACATATTGTCAAATTCCCTAAAAGGTGGTTTGTAGTAGAGACATTAAAATGTAATACTCGCAACAACTCTGGTAGACATTCCTGCAGTCGACATGCCAATTGGATGTTCCCTCCAAATGTGAGACATCCGTGGCATTACAGTACATGACAAAAACTGTACTTTTTTGAGTGGCCTTTCACTGTCCCCTGCACATCTGTTTAATGACCATGATGTTTTATCAGCTTTTTGATATGCCACACCTGATAAGTGGATGGATTATCATGATAAATGAAGAATGCTCACTAACAAGGATGTAACGAAATTTGTGCACAAACATTTCTGCAATCTTTTACGTTAACTCATAAACATGCAGCCACTGCTTTAAATGTTGAATCTTTATCTTTACAAGTTGAACATGTATGCTGGGATATTTTCCCTATGGGTGTAAATATACAAGGACAGTGATAAAATTCCATGCATCATCCTGAGTTTGACATTATTCAGAGGATGAAATGTTGTGCTTACATCTTCTTTTATAGTTAGCTAGGGTTTCTATATTGGTGAAGTAATAAGTAAAGTGTGGCTATGCTATGTAGAGAATGCTTGCTGCAAACTACCTGAAATCAGTTGGTTGGAAGATGATACAGTACTAGCCTAAACATGTGATTACATATAGATAATGAATTTCTGTTAGGAAAGTGTATTTAAAAAATATTTATTGTCCATTAAAATTAGCTAGAGGAGTGTCTCATGTTGACTGTAGGCAACTGGCAAAGGGAGAAATGCAAGCATAGTGTGAAAAGCTTTAATTTTTCCACCCACACATCCCATTTCTAAATATGTTGAGACAATATACTTTCTTTGTTTTTTATAACATTAACAATATTTACCTCCAAATGTTATATCACTGCCATTATGCCTCCAGGTACATGTGTCTTGGTGTGAGATGCCATGCGTAAAACTAAGAGTTTCAAGTTTCAAGGTTTATTTGTCAAATGCACTGAACAACACAGCGTCATCCTGCACAGTTAAATTATTGTGACATGGCACACGACAACTACGTAGTGAGAGTTAAGAAGAGTATATAAGCAAAAATATAGCTAAACAGAAAATAGTAATAAAATAAAGCAACAATATACAGTTGTGCTCAAATTTTGCATACCCTTGGAAAATTGGTAATATATGTACCATTTGTAAAGAAAACATCAGTAAGCAGACAAAATGTATGTCCTTTATTTCTTATGGGATTCACATTCAACTGTAGGTCATAACAGAATGGTACAACCATAAAACAAAACATGGCAACAAAAAAAAAAAATTTACTGACCCATGTTCAAAAGTTTGCACACCCTTAGATCTTAATACTGTATTTTGCCCCCTTTAACATCAATGACAGCATGCAGTCTTTTGTAATAGTTGTCTATGAAGCCCTGAATTCTTGTAGGTGGTATAGCTGCCCATTCATCTTGGCAAAATGCCTCCAGGTCATGCATAGTCTTTGGTCGTCTTGCATGAACCGCACGTTTGAAATCTCCCCAGAGTGGCTCAATGATATTAAGGTCAGGACACTGTGATGGCCACTCCCCAGAACCTTCCCCTTTTTCTGCTGTAACCACTGAAGGGTCAACTTGGCCTTGTGCTTAGGGTCATTATCGTGCTGGAAAGTCCAAGAGCATCCCAAGCGCAGCTTTCGTGCAGAAGAATGCAAATTGACTGCCAGTATTTTCTGATAACATGCTGCATTCATCTTGTCATCAATTTTCACAAGATTCCCTGTGCCTTTAGAGCTCACACACCCCCAAAACATCAGTGAGCCACCACCACACTTCACAGAGGGGATGGTATTCTGTTCACTATAGGCCTTGTTGACCCCTCTACAAACATAGCGCTTATGGTTGTGACCATAAAGCTCTATTTTGGTCTCGTCACTCCAAATTACAGTGTGCCAGAAGCTGTGAGGCGTGTCAAGGTGTTGTCATGCTTTTTTGTGGCATTGGCATGGTAAAGGCTTCTTTCTGGCAACTTGACCATGCAGCTCATTTTTGTTCAAGTATCGTCATATTGTGCTCTTTGAAACAACCACACCGTCTTTTTCCAGAGCAGCCTGTATCTCCTGAGGTTACCTGTGGGTTTTTCTTTGTATCCCAAACAATTCTTCTGGCAGTTTTGGCTAAAATCTTTCTTGGTCTACCTGACCTTGGCTTGGTATCAAGAGATCCCAGAATTTTCCACTTCTTAATAAGTGATTGAACAGAACTGACTGGCATTTGCAAGGCTCTGGATATCTTTTATATCATTTTCCATCTTTATAAAGTTCCATTACCTTGTTACGCAGGTCTTTTCTTCTCCCCAGGGCTCAGTATCTAGTCTGCTCAGTGCATCCGCATTTATACACAGACCAGCAATCTGGGTAGTATTACTGAACATTTAGAAATGGCAAGTATGGCAGTAATATGCATAACAGTGTGAACTAGCAGCAATAGGTAGAATTATTGAATTGTATAGATCCATATGAGTGCAATAATCTTATGAATGGTGGCATAGCACAGTACGACTACGTAGAAAGAATTATGAAGAAAAATGTACACACAGCAAAAATATAGCAAGAGGATAAAGCAATAATATGTATAACACTGTACACCAGTAGCAGTTTAAAAAGAGTACTGTAAACTAGCTGCAATATTGGTAGTAGCATTGAATACTGTAGATATGGCAAGTATGGCAGTAATATGCATAAACAATGTAAACTAGCATCAATTTTGAAAGAGTAGGATGGGGGACAGACACCCACACACATACACACACACACACACATCCATTTTGAATAATGTTATTGTACACAAGAAAAGATATCCATTAGAAACCTTAAAGTTTGTATTTTTCTAATTGTCCGATTTTTACTGAACTTATTTAAAAATTAATCTGGTCCTTGTAGTTTTTGTTAGTTTATTTAACTGTGTAATCCATGTTTTTTGTTGGCATGCATTTAAAGGTAAAAAGGAGTTTCAGTGTCACGGTGTGACCATGTAATTTTCCATAGTATAAGCATGTGTTATCCAATATCTAAGTTTTGGAATGTTTCCTTCATATACTCAAGTTTAACAAACAGACGGATGGAGGGATGACCAAGGCTTTCTGCCATCTGTGTCATAGCACTATGTTACGTCTGCATCCAGATGAACGTGCTGGAACGAGAAATAAATATGCTTCTGTTGTGGACACTGGTGGAATATCTTGGCTCTGTGGTGCTTGGGAGGTTAATCAAGTGGAAAAGAGGAGGGGGGATGTTGAGACCGACCTGACTGCAACAGTCCACTCTCTCCACAAGCACTGGGGCATACTGCTAATTAAAAAGTTTAATTCCACGACTGCCGCGTTGGCATCCCAGTACCCAGAGGTGCGTCCTTGCGAGCCTTGGCGCCGTCTTATCATGCAAAGGCAGATTCTGCACCGGGGAGGAGGATGTGGAGGCGCTGCAGTGGCAGCAACACAGGCCCAGCTGGAAGACGGAGGGATGGCATTCAGTCAGCTGCTCCAGGATCTGGCCCACCTCCCTCCAGCCCATCTCCCCACTGACTAGAGTCACAGGCCCCCTAGTCGGGAGGCAGGAGTCAGGGAGCTGAGCAGTGGAGCGACATACTGAGGTGGGAGCGTTGGGGTAAACAAGGGATAAACGTTGGATTTAGAGTCTCTGCTGCCTCGCTCAGCAGTGGACCGCTGTATCCTACACAAATTTCCTGTCAGAAGGTCCTGTCTTACTACACCGTAGAATACGGATAAGGCTGGGGCTAGAATAAATGTTCTTTACAACCCTCTAAAAAAACAAAGGTATGGCGCTGACATGCTTTCCACACTGATAGGATTTTATTTTTTCAAAAAAGTAGCAGCTAGAACCAGCGTTGTAAAATTTTTTTTTCCATCATTCAGAGGAAAACAAGTGCCTCAATGATAAAGTAGATAAAAGAAGGAGAGCACTTCATTGCATGGCCTTGGCGGAGCGTAGAGCCTGCACTGTGTGGGCTTCAGAGCTGTGTAGGTCCCTATTGATCAGAATGCATTACAACTCACACAAAGAGTGAAAGTCCTTGGTGATGGCAATGCTGATTCTTTG
Organism: Esox masquinongy; assembly: GCA_016801175.1. Lineage (NCBI taxonomy): Eukaryota > Metazoa > Chordata > Actinopteri > Esociformes > Esocidae > Esox > Esox masquinongy. The sequence continues at coordinate 62,171 of JACXGI010000555.1, forward strand.
GCATCATTTTGGCACCTCTTATAACAGCTAGCAGCAAGCAACAAAGATGGAAAAAAGCTTAGGGAAGGAGAGTACATTCAGAACACTGTGCTGCTGTAGGATTCATACTTGCTCTGGGACTGTAATGTGACATCATTGTTTGTCATATTGTGCAACACAGGGCCAGTGCCTTACAAAGATACAAAACAGCTGAAAAGATGTACGGTCACATAGCCTCAGCTTTTATTGCATACAAGGTGAACTGCAATTCTCTCACCTACATGAAATGGGACTTGGAGTCCTCAGAGCCATGCATTTCATTCACACATCACACAATGTGATCTGCAGAACAGTAAGACAACACAAATTATATTGCTGCAAAAATCTATATTACAGGCAATAGAGTTGTTCATAAATACCAGCACAATTAATTGTCTGTTGTTTTTCGGCACCTATATAAACCCTGGATAGTCATCCGGGCAGCAGTGTGATTCTTCTAATAATGGCAGAGCTATTATCGAGATCTGACACATAGAAGGAATTACCTACTGGATGAAAAAGATAGCTTTTCCTTAAAAGCGGTAAGGAGTTTAACAAGGCATAAGGTCCTCTCCGACAAGCATTTTAAACACTGTGTCAGCCAGTAAAATAAATGTCATCAAGGTTCTGCATCATATTTCAAGAACAAGACGATTAACTTTCTTGTTGTGAAGTATATCTTCTGAATATGAGGTGTAAGAAGACATTTTCCTTGTATATTGATACAGGATGAATTCTATGTATACCAGGCTACTACTGTAGTATGCTTTAACTGTGGGCAAATACTCTGCCAGAATACAGCTCCTCAGGCAGTGCACTTGTACTAGCTTATTTTAAATCTTTTACAACAGTACAACATTCTTCCTCTGCCAATGTCTAATACTCCAAACCATCACAAAGTGAGAAATGGGCCACCACTGAACAACTAAATTGATTCAGTACATTTTATGAGGTTAGGGAACTCAACCTTCAAAACCAGTGTTCAATTATTCTAGTTACAGGATTAGGCATACATTAGCAGAGTAGGCCTATACCGAAATGTATTATTAACAGCAAAGATCCATTAAATATAAAATGATTAAATATGTTTTTACAGACAATGCATACTATGAACCATCAATGGCGTTGATCCAATTTGTTAAACTTTTTTTCCTGTCACTAAAATATCAGTCACGAGAGACAGAACAGGTATGCTGGTATATTCTCTCTATGTGTGTAAAAAACTTTACATCCGGCATGCATACATCACCCTGAGTTTAAATATTATTCAGAGGGCAAAATGTGAAAATAAATACTACGGGTAAATATGGGATTTAGTTGGCTCAGAGAAACTAAAACACACAAGCACTTTTTCTTGTTATATGTAAGCCTGTCTCTCACCTTGATGTCTAATGAGCCCCACACTGTAAATGTAATGAAACAGCTCACATTACCACAGATTGAATGAACATCCAACAGCCGAGAGCAGAACCAAGCAAAGCTTCCATCCACACTGCAACGGGTTGAAGCAAACCTAAAGCCCCGAGCCATACTACCAGACTGGGTCCACAGCCACATCACCTAGTAGCTCTATGGACTCTGTGTGCTGCAAGCTGACTACATTCTCATTCTCTGCTCGCTGAACACATTTGAAATTCAGCATTCCCTTGGTCGGCCAGAACATCAACATCTTGCTAGATGCAAATCCATGACTAGAATACGTTTATTCTGAATGGGGAATATCGTATGTACCATAAATTAAGTGCATGTTAGATGACATGGCAAAACACCCAGGAAAAGGATCATTATAGACCCATGTGGATTTCCTGATCACAATGATCATTTCTATACCCCGATGAAATTTTGTCAAAATGCTTGCTTTCAGGTAAACTTCAGGAATAGGCCTATAGTATAGCAGCCACACTGTGGCGGACTTAGCACAGTCCATATTGACTGTGGTTGTATACATATTTAAAAATGGGGAAGTGTATAGGTATCTTTTCCTTTTCAGTTGTTCGCAGAAAACAATTAAAGAGCTGCATATCTATAACATCTCGTACATGTCCAGTTGAACTGCTGTCAATGTTCGCTAGAAGGGTAAGTTGGTCTAACTATTTAGAAAACTTGGGCTAACCAGCTACGTACATTTGCATTATGATGACCAGATTACATGCCCAGGAACCTCGAATCCTAGGCATCACCTATATATTATGTTAAGTCACTAAGATATGAATGAAGAATTCCAAGAAATTAGTTTAAAACAGCAAAATATTCTCTACACCAATGGGAAAATATGTTCACCAATGCAGGAAACGTGTTTTTCAAATGGTCACATTTCTCTAAAGCCCTAAATTCATGACAGCATTTGTTCAAGTTCTCTTCAATATACATTGCATCAGGTATGGCTCTCATGTTGCTATCAAACGGTAGGTCTTCTGAAATGGTAGAAAGCACACAGTATTGACAATATAAACAATAGTAATGCTATTCCATTGTTGGGAACTGACTTAAATGATTTTGTTCAACATTAGGAAAGGTAGGGCACTGTAAATTTGTGACACCATAGCAGCATGTGCTACAATATGAATGATAACTGTATGTGGCATTGCAAACCCTAATGCCACATACAGCACCAGACCTGTTGAACAGGTACAGTTCTCAGCAGTACAGAACAGGAATAATGACCCCAACTTTAACGCGGATCAAATTAATCTGGAGCAATAACGCATGTATATCACAATGCACTGGTGAAAATCTGACAGAGTAGTTTGGCCAACGGGTTATGTACATTATTTATGCATACTTATTATGGTATTACATTGCATTTATTTTTTTGTAAAAAAAGGCTTAATGTACTTCAGAATCAAGATATAATCATGACTAACAACAAAACAGTAAAGGTATAAAGGTTGCACCATAAAGGCGACTTTGATGCCTTCCTAAGTAACATTAATCTTTGGTTAGCCTATTATCCAAATGTAAATGATTATGCTACCTGATAAACGGATTTGCATTGATAAACGGATGAATAATAATTGGTACTCTTTATTGATTAAAAAAATGTACTTAGGAATAATGTTGAATTATTGTATTGTTATTATTATCAATAATATCATTGTTATAATTACTATTTAGAAAATGCAATGCAGGCCTGTTTAAAATATTAAAAAGAGAGTAGTCTACTACCACACGGTTCATGTTCTCTGGGGTTGCTTAGGTAGTAAGACCTCTGAACAAGAAGGTGAAGTTAGATTAGATGCGCGCACCTGTACCAATCCAGCCCCTTCTCGTAGTTCCTGTCGAAGAAATGTGGCTCATTCCCAACGGCTCTGACGTCTGGATGGACCCTCAAAGCTTCAAGCAGAGCCCTTGTACCTCCTTTCTTCACCCCAATTATAATGGCTTGGGGTAATTTCTTCTCCCCATAATCCGAGGTGCAGTTCACCCTGAGTTCGTTGTCCGTGGTGCTGAATTCCGGGGGCTCCCTCTCCAGAGCGGGAGAGTGATACGCCGCGGCGGCTTTAGTTGGAGACGCCTGAGTCCTAACCCAATCCAATGTTCTTTGTTCGTTCTCCACATTATCTTTGACGGTGGAAATTGCAACCGTTTGCTCTGCGGCGGCAGTTGCCTCTATGAGCTCCTCGTCCAAATAGCCCTGCGACGAAGTGGAATAAAGTTTCTCCCTTAATGTCACGAAAGTTGTCTCCTCTGTCACCAGTCTCCCTTGGTACACGTAGTTCTCTTGCAAGGGGAACTGTAACGAGTTGTAACAGCTCATCAAGCTATAGAACAAGTAGGTGACAGAGAGGGAGAGGGTGAACATGAATAAGATTTTCCGGGGCACTTTAGAGGTAAAAACCGAAGTGCTGGACCAAAATGCCATCTCTGATAGCAGTGATCCTCTCAGAGAAGTGGCCAGACATGTTTCCACCCCAAGTCTTGCATGGACACTCAACAACAATAATTTGTCACTATCAGCACTGCTCCATCTTAAAATGCAAGTAGCTGGACCACTCCAGCCTTCACACAATTCGCATGGTTATGAGGATAGAGGAAATAGATCGTTAAAATTCTGAAAGAATATCGCGTCCCTTTCTTGGATATCGATTTCTTATTCCAACGCTGACAGCCTATGTCACAATTTATTGGACTGAACTTGCAGATTAGAAAGGCTGCGGTCTGACGTCCTTCCAAATGAGCAGCCTGGTTTGAAATGGGCAGAGTTTGATGGACGAAGTCTTGGCATTTTACGGAAAAAGAAAAAGGGGAACGGCCAAGTGTTTGAAGTAGGTCTAGTGTGCAAAGCACGTCTTCATCAACCGCGCCGCCAGTGTCCAGTCCAATCCCCGATACACTGAAAGCACGACCCTACAGTAGATTCAAAGCTACCAATTACAAATCTTGTGGCTCTTCAAAACAAGGTAGAAAGCAACACAAATGCACAGTAGTCCTCTAAAAATAACTTTGAGCAGTAGTAAGTAAACAACCTTTGCATAAATATTCATTGATTTCCTCACAGTGGCCAGGAATGTGGCTTGCCGTCCTAATGCCTTCTGTTGATTGGTAGATGCGATGTGCGCATCAACTGTGTGAGCTCACCCAAATCGAAGCACTATAATAGGCCTAGTAGAGCAGCACAAGCTCAGTAAGTCTACACCCAGTTTTCGCAATCCGTGCCAGAGTGTAGGAAACCCTGTGAAACGTCAGATACGGCAGCCAGATAGGTCTGAGATACTATTAGGAAGGCGGGATGACTATTCCTCCTCCTCTTTTTACATGCCTAGTATGACAGGCAAAGAAAAGAGAAAGACAGCGTCAGATGAATGTAAGGGTGAGTAGTTAACATGCAAATGTAATAAAGCTTCGACTCACAGGCTCTCCCCTAAAAGAAGCCTTGCAGTTGACATTAAAAGAGTAAATCTGGTGGAGAAAAAAAATCTCAAGTTTATGTGCTCAACTACGACAATTTATTTGCTGAATAAATTCGATATTTATAACAATGACTCTGTTATTACTATTATTATTTCTATTTCTCAATAATTATTCTCCAAGCAGCTCATGCCTGCGCCCTACTGGTGTTTTTTGGAACATTGGAATAAAAAAACATCTAAACATTCTCTGTGATCTTTGGAGATGGTAGGAGAGTTAGCTGGAAGAATAATTCATGTTTGTTTTATGGAAATTGTGATAATCGTTGTCTCACTCCACCAATTCATATCAAAAGGATTATTGGTTTTCCTTCATGCTGTGATAGGCACATGGCATGGTAGAGAATGCATTATAATTGGGAAACGGCTTAATTGCCATAATGGATTAATTTGCAATCAAGATGCTTATTAATGAAGCACATTTAAAACACGTGTATTACACAAGATGACAGTATTGTTCTCTGAATTGAAAATATTGACACAATTTTCACATACTCTTTAGGGAGTAAAAGTATAAAACTTTAGATTTTGAGATTCTTCATCACCATAGATATCTGAAATACAGTTAACACTATGACAACAATGGAGGGCTACTCACTCGAAATGGCAGAAGTCATTTTACAGTGTTAGCATCTGAAAGTGATAGCTAATGCTTAGCTGACCAAATCTGTCTTCACATCAAATCTTTAAGATCATGTTTGAAACAGAATTCTTTTATATCCAACAGTGGGTAGTGTTACTGTGCACAGAAAAAAGAAAAACGTTTGATTTTAATTGCAAGAACGGTGCACAAAAGAGCTGCACATTGCAAAAGGCAATAATGCTGGAGTAGTGAACAAAAATAATGGTGCAGCTCTTTTGCATCAGGCCTCCCACAGGACAGGAAATACTGTACAATCCAAAAGCACATCTCTTACAAAGAGAAAGGTAGATGAATCACACCTGCCCTTGTACTTCCTTCTTAGCAGTTGTGGTACAGACTGTGTCATAATGCAGGTACAGCCCTTCAGTATATAGTATTGTTACAGAAAATAATGTACCGCCACCATAGAAATCCTGTTCAATTACTAGAGAGGCTATGTGAAAATCCCTTAAAGTTCCAGTATGCAATGAAATGTTAGCCACTCCGGTCAGGAAGGAATATAAACCATAAATATTCAATCACCACGTATTAATATTTGGTAATACATTTGGCACACCATTACCCGATTCCCAGCCACTGAACTCTGTAGCTCCTTCAAAATTATTGTTTGACTCTCTGTGGCCTTTCTCACAAGTTTCCTTGTTAGAGTGCTGAGGTTTGAATGACAGTGTTTTCTTGGCAGTGCCTGGGTGGTGTAATGCATTTTCCTCTTCCTAAATATTGATCCAACTGTGCTCATCCAAACACATTTGGATATTATTTTGTACTCTTGTCATAATCTATACATTGCTATTACTTTATCTGTAATTTCTCTACACTGCTTTCTGTTCTTAATTTTCCTTTAGATTCAGTCTGACCAATGACCTTACAATCAGATTTTTATCCAGAAAATATGACAGCAACTTTATTGGTTCACAGGTGGTGAGTTAATTGCTTTCTTTTTAGGGCAAATACTTTCAACTGTGTCAACTGAGAGCTTCCACAGCATACTGTAGGAGTTGAACACTTATATAAGAAACATATAATTTTTAAATAGTTTTTTTAGTTTCTTTTTTTTTGTTACAAAAAAATAATATTATATTAAATATTTGTATTATTTTTGTTACAAGTATTCCTCCACATAACATCAATGTCATCATACAATATTTGATGTGTCAGTGAAATATAGCAACACGAAATTTCAATGTCACCCAAATTTTAACGTTCCACTTCAATTCAGTAGTGTAACAAAATTGGTCAGGGTTTTGAATATCTTTGCAAGGCAGTGTGTAAATATACAGTAGCTATTTTTATAAGATGTGGTTCATGTGAGTTTCTCGGGATGCAAATAATTGTGTCACTATTTGAGAATAATATTTATTTATTGATTAAGATTTATTTTTTCTTCAAATAATTTGTAATCAATTAAGCATTTGATTTCTCTTATATTGAAGCTGATAACAAAAAATGTATCCTTTTTAATTAATATCAAAAATCGGTCCACTTATTGTGGAGTGCACAGTAAATGTGATGTCAATACTATAATTTAATGCATTTACAACTATTTCAAATTCTTTTCATCAGCTGATATCAGGCAGTATATGGCTTTAGTATGACTGCATTGAATAGGTGGTTGGAACAGAACGTTGGCATGTAATTAAAATAAATAATTCCTTTGGCGGGCTAAGTAGCTAACAAACAAACCTGTAATACAGACCCATTCTTAAAATATTTTTTTAACACAATCAGAGCACACAGCACAGGAAAACCTTCATGTAACTGTTTATATACAAATTGTTGATTGGCAATCGAAGATTGATTAATTGCAATTCTATATTTTCTTGAAATAATTTTAAAAGAATTATTGGCATTGACAGGACATGTGCATTAAAAAAACACAGTATTTTTGGTACAGAGTGGGTTGTGAAATTTGGGGACCATTGTAGCTACTGTAGCCTAAGGGGATCACTGTGATGCTATATCCAGGACTCATTGTCTCCAAGGCACGTTTTATTGTTCTGAGAGAGGACAGTCTGTCTCAGACTGTCTGTGTTTTAAGATTACAGAGGGATTATTGCCGTAAATCAACTTTGATTGCATTCTTCAAAATTCTTTAAAAAATAAATGGGAGTCAATACTTCACATTTAACAGTTCATTTTAGTACCTGTCTTACAATACATGTCTATGGATTCATCAAAGACTTTTGCTTGGTTTTGCTGTAGAGTGCTCATCAATGTTGCAAATCCGAGTTTTTATTCATTACCAGCTAACTGGAATTTATATAATTTCCTTAATACATGTACATAACATTTACTAACTGACCCTTATCATGACATTGTCATAATGAACTGTGCTGGTGCACCACAAGGCAATATAATCAAGATAGCATATATTTAAATCAATCAATGATGTACCTGAATCTTTTTGTAATGACTATAAATGATATATTATAACATGTTGATGATGACATCAGCGAGCACTGGAAACATGTTTGGCAAATCAGCACTTAAGATGCTTAGAACACTTTGCTGAAGCCACATAGACTCCCATGGTCAGAAATGGCTGCAGTCTGCCAATGCTGAGGTGAAATGATAGATACCAGGCCTTTAAACGATCGATAATGCTGTTTTCCCCCAATGTTGACTGGCCTGCTATTCTCTGGACTAATTATATGATAAAAAGTGATGGATGTTTATTAAATTCAGCTGGCCCCTTAAAACAACCTCCTTTGGGCTTTGGACCATTTCCTGCTGACCTTTTAGATCCCAACTTTATTGTATGTGAATGCAATTAAATCAATTTGTTAGATGTTTGTGATGCAGCAGTTGGTCATGAGGTTGTGGCCAAATTGGAGTTGCCTCTCTGAGCTTGAAAAGCCCATGGATGAACAATTAAAGTCATAAATGTGATAAATGAATGCGAAGTAAAATGGAACATCCTACATAAGTAAACAGCTTGAAAATGGACAATGGGGCTTTTCCTATATTCCTCAAAAGAAATAAAATAATAGATAAATCCCTATTGATCCTCATTCCATAGACACAAGATAATGAGATTTCACAAATTTGCCCTGATAAAAGTCACTATCTAGGGCCACAGAGAAAGGCACAAATTAACCACAGTGGGGTTTGTTGGGAATAAGAATACAATAACCTCAGAATGGGTCGTGTTCAATATAGTAACCAGTGAAGACGATGAGACCAACTAGAGGGTGGATGGAAGGAGTCCTATCCTCAGCGAGCACCAGAGTTGAGATCTATTAAACTTTTCCCATGTGCAATAGGGCCACCATCATTAGGACATTGGGGGGGTGGAACATTTATATCGGCTCTTGCTTTATTAAGGTCTATGCTATGGGTTTCTATTATATCAAACGGTGTCTGCCTGAAAGACTTCGTGGCAATTTGTATGAAGTCAGTCTATTTTTGTGACACATAATCTAGTTCACTGTTAAAAAAACTCAGAAGTGCATCCAAATCCGACATTACCTCCGGTAATAAAATCCATACTCACCTCCGCCATTGCTGTGTCTGATTTGGGTCTGCATCTGCCCACTACAGAGGTAAACTGCGCAGTACGCTCCACAGAAGGGGCCATCTTTTACCAGCTGCCCTCCATCAAGGTCCTACATGAACCCAGGGCAAGCAAGCGTGCAAGATTATTGCTAACCCCTCTCACCTCAGTCACCGACTGTTCCAAAATGTGTCCTCGGGCAGGTGGAGGGCAAGCAGGCAGTACAGGTCAAAATCATGCCCAAAGAATTCACCCCCCTGAACAATTTATTTCCCAGTGTTGTGACCCTCAGCAACCGTCCATCTCTCCCACAGTGACTAATAAGAACATGCACACCATATCAAGCCACATTCAAATGATTAACTGTTAACTAAATAATTAGACTATCCTGCATTCAAACCTCTGCTCATCTCCCTGTATTTTGATATTAGCCAGAAGCATAGCACCCTGAATCCTACTGCTGGTTTGCCTCTAAATGCTAAGAGATAGGAGACCAGATGCTGCTGGATATGTGTTGGAGGGCCAGTAGGGGGCACTCTTTCCTCTGGTCTAAATATTAAATCCCAATGACACAGGGCAGTGAGGGTGGACTTTGCTCTGCCAAGGGGTCTTTTAAAGATGGGACATTAAGCAGGTTTCTCAGCTCTCTGTGGTTACTAAATATCCAATTGCATTGATTGTAAGGGTAAGGCGGTTAACCCTGGTGTCATGGCCAAATATCCAATCTGGTAGCCGGTTGTGATTTTTTTTTTCCAAGTAAGCTAACAGGATTTGCCCCAACTCTTCCTTTTGCTTTGGCCGCTTTTTGTTATTTTCCCTGTCCAAGTGATCCCACACAGCTTTAATTATATTGAGGTTACTAGGAGTCTTTCATCTGCAGATATCCCCTCCAGATAAGTCGTTATCGTCTTCATGTTTCGGGTCATTATTGCATGGAAAGATAAAGTCTTTGCCAATCAGTCAAAGATAGACAATTCTTGTAAGTTTTTTTTGTTACTTATTAAACTTATAATAAGGGAATGTGAAGCTCAGTTTAGGCATAATGGAGATCTCTTCTTCTGCTTTATCTAAAATGTATGTTTTGAGTCAGCCCCATCGACAACAAGCTCAGGAGCAAGTAGCTGGATTATGCAAGGGTCAAGGATGTGTACATACCTCACACTTGAACTATGTTAGATATGATGACACTCTGAAAGATCCAAAGAGTATACTCTATAGTACACTCATCAAGATTTCTGACCGTGTCAAAAGATTGGCCACATTTTCACAATGTCCTGTAATATTGTTTAGATTAATTATAGTCTCATTCCATATGGCAACAAAGTGCAATTATTAAACACAGAATCCTAAATATTTGTTTATATCAATTTTTTGTAGCATTTTCTTTTCTTTTATATATTTGTATTTTTTTTATGAGTTTTGTTTTTCATAACTTCATATGTGATTCTGTGCAATAATATCTGGTAGGTTATACCCACAGAGTTACTGGACTAATGGCACCTTTGTTCATTTTGGCTGGCTCGCTATCTAGCTTGGCAATAATTTGAATGATGCATCAACTGCCCACACCACACTGGGAAAGCCTATACCAGCTTTTTGTTCCTCCTGCCACATTTTTTCAAATATGTACTGTTATGTTAACACTTTCAGTAGTTTATGATCCTACTGACGCTTCTCCATCCTGTACAAGACGCTACCTCCACTACTACTACCTTTCCAAACTGACTCAACACCCTTTCAGCTAGACCATTGCATCCGACACTGCCTGAATCCTAAGCTGAAATGTAATACAACTTTTTTTGGACATGGATGTCATTGTCATCAACAATGGCTGTAAAGGCATCCATTGCCCAACCCAGCATCCACACACCGAGTCATAGGCTAATGATGGATTAAAAAAACAATTTCCTCAAATCATCTGTTTGTCAGTAACAAATAGCTAATCATTTTGTTAATTGGTGTGGGAATTTAATATTTCGTCTTAGTAATTAACTTAATAATTAAGTCTCCAGTTATAGAAAATGGCATAGAAAATACACATTTATAGAAGGCCACATTGTCACTTTATTCCAGTATTTCTCATTATAAATAATGTACGCTGCCTTACAAAGACCAGTAATGATGCAGTCAAACTCTCCTCTATCGTAAGCAAGAAGGGTTTGACATTCATAATGTTAACATTCACCCAACATGTACAGCTGACTGCTGTACTTTATTCACTGTTCTCTACCAACTAACTATATCCTACTTTGCTTCATTACATCATACAACTGCAGGTGTGTTTTCAATTTTGTTATTTAGTAAAACAAGAATTCCAGTGACTTAAGGTTCTATACATTTCAAGACAGCCAACTCAGTACTAAGCACAGTACACCTTCTTCAGTTAAGGACAAATCAGCAAAGTCAGTGAGTAGAATGAAATGAAAATTATAGCAAATTTAGTTCACAAAGGCAACGTCAGAGGAGGGGGGAGTGATGGGTGGTGGGTCGGTCAAGAGACCAGAGGTCTGTAGGAGTTGTTTGGTGGAGTGCGATGTCAAGAAAGCAGAGCAATGCTTTATCATAGACAGAACTCTCCACTTCCTAAAAATGACTGAATCTATACCGTGAACTCCAAAGTATTTGGACGTGGACACATTATGGCTCTGTATTCCAGTACATTGGATTCAAAATGATACAATGACTGAGGGGTTATAGTGCAGACAATTTGCTTTAATTTGATGGTATTTTCATACATATTTGATATTAATTTCAGCAGGTTTTATAGTGCCCGCATTCATTGCTTTTAATGTGCTAATTTTGGTTTTGTTCTGATCTCAAAATAAATGTTGATTAAATTTATTTTGACTGCTTCTGCAATCATGAAGGACAATTATTAAGTTATTTTCTGAAATATAATTTGAGGAGTGGAAGGTAGCATTTTGGATTGATGAACACTAGAGGTACATACACACACATGAAATCACTAAGTTCACAGGTCTGGACAAAAAAGCTCTTTCTGTGTTCCATAAATGTTAGAAGTGTCATACACCAGCCACATTCAAAACCAGGGTCAAGGTGTCAGCAGGAGACATCTTTATAGCTCCGTTTGCCACATAAAAAATATTTTATTGCTTAGGTTGTCAGAAAAATTGACAGGCTTAACATGGCATTTGATATTTATAATGCTCTGGGATTTTAACCACACAAGCCTTAAAGCGGTTCCTCCCGGATACCAACAACTGTTGAAATTTCCAACTTGACATGCTAAAATCCTATACAATGTTAATAATAATAATTGGTCATAACAATTAAGTTGATGCTTATATTTATACTTCACATGCACAAGGTGTACTATACGCATGTGTGAATAGTAAATGTATTTTTTGCATATCCCTAAGTCACCCTGTGAGAATGGGGTCATTGCCAGGGGATCAGACATTTTTTTAGGGTTAACAGCTTTGTTCAAAGGCTAGCAACAGCTTTTTCACTTTGTCAACTCAGACAAATGCAAGTCGTCTACCACCCCCTCCCTATACAGCATTATTAACAGGACATACCACACTGTTATCTATGCCCCCCTGGGTACCTCAAACCATGTGATGCTTTATTGATCAGTGCGTGCAGATAGAAAAATTAAAATATGCAGTGTGCAAATGGACTGATGAGGTGATATGTCTTGAACTGCCTTTGCATCACAGGTCTCCCCACAGATGTTCAGTGGGGTTCTTTGCCTGGGCTGCTCATGTATATTCACAGACTTAGGTGAGGTTTTCTTCAAGGATCTTCCTGTATTTTGCTTCCAACATCATTTCCTCAAACCTGACCTGTCTCCCAGTCCCGGCAGCTGAGAATCCCCGTAGCATCCCCGTAGCATCACAGTTGGAATGGTATTAGCCAGGTGATGAGCAGTAACTTGTTTTTGCACATGCAATTCATACCTAATAGTTTAATTTCTGTCTCATCAGACCAGATAACCTTTTTCTCATGCTCTTATAGCCCTTCAGACGGCATGTCATATGAGTTTAACTCAGGAATTTCTGCCATTGCATAGCTGAAATTGTAACTAATATTTAGTAAGTATGAGCTAGTGAAATTTAGTGCTATTACTAGCTAAAGCATTATGTCAAGTTTAGCATACTTTATAAACACACACTACAGTGGCTTGATGAAATTAATTAAGTTTGCCAGTACGACTCTGATCTGGGAAAAAGTTTATTAACATAGTGCCATGTTTTTTAACTGGAGTGCCAGGGATCTTTTTGCCTCTGGAAACGTTTCCAAATAAATGGAAAGCTAACATTTCTGTGAGTGAAATAGAGCACCTTCAACACTGCAGTTAAGGATATTCCTGGAAATTCTGGCTGTTCTAACTGCATGCCCTCCTTGCAGCAGAAAGAGAGAGCGATAATTTGTATTATTATTGGTTGTTGTATTTTTTTTAAATGACTGTGTTGCAAGCCCGGCCTGGCCCGGCCCAGACTGAATCAATTCTTAAAATTCAAGGCCCAGTCGCTTTCGTGCCATGCTGGATTCGGGCTGAGAATGAGAACTCTATTGCCACTGTGTTGCAGCCGGCTGTCTCTTTGCAAAAATGTTGATGCTTACCCTACCTCTGATATATTAATTATATTCGGTAATGGGGGTAGGGATGGGAACAATTATTTCCCCAGCTTCCATCCCTATTTTACTGCTTTCTTTTTACAATGCCATCTCAGTAGGCTGGGTGAATTCTAGAGCACATGAGCACATCTCTGTTGTCCATCTACCACGTAAAGACAAGGTTTTCATCTATCATCTACCTCAGAGACCGTCGATGAGATTTTGGATTCATTTTAGAATTGTCCTTTCATCCATTACAGAACATACTATTGACCTCAGCATTTCAAGGACCGCAGGAGTTTGAAAAGTTTTGAGCTTTAAATTTTGAGTGTTAAATGGTTACCAAACAGGTTCCAAGCATTGGATGCTGTCTAGATTTCATTTCATGAGAGGCCTCAGTCAGAAGAGTGTGTCAAAATCAGCTATCTTTGATTTTTCTGTCACTGACAACATCAATCAACTTCAGCTGGGTTGATCATGTGAATGTTCCATGATGCATTGTAAGTGTCCCCTGATATTACTGTCTGGAAATTGCACATTAAAAATGTGTTTCTGTCCCCAGAAGTCTGTCCCAGCTGGCAGCTTGAAAATGGCCACATAGGGCACACTTACCAAGAACTTCAAAAGCTCAAGGGGCTAGACAGGAGACCATTTGTATATTTTGCTGGCAGCAATATTCCTGTCTGCCAAATCATTTGTTTTCACACTGTATCTTTACAACTTTTTAATCAAAATAAAGCTTGAATAAGCTTAAGTGACTGTGATCTACAGTTGCATCATAACTGCACCCAAGAGGTCCTGTTGGGGAAGAGTCGTGGTGGTACAGGTGCCACATCTTGATCTGCTCTCTCCTCTACTCATCATTCTGGCAGGCGGCAGTACTGGAGCATACTGTAGGCAATTGTGACCGTGCTGCCGACTGTGAATGCCGAAGTCTTTCTGTGGGACCCCACCGACAGTCTAGGGTGGAGATCTTTCTAGCCCTAGGACAGGACTTTCTTGGAGAGACTTCTCCGTACCAGTGTTGTGGAGTATGGGCTGGATACTGTAGGTGCTTTGTTGTGGTGGGGTAGAAGACGTGCTCAGTTGAAGAGGGAGAGCAGTGGGGCTGGCACGTTGCTGATCTGCAGTGGAGATTGTTGGTCTGTCTGGTTCCTCTTCTTGACTAAAAGTAAAAAGATCTACTGATTTTGTATTACAATGTAAACATTAAGGTCACATTTGAAAAAGGTGAAAAAGCCTTCCTTTCCTTGAACCAATTTTTTTGCTGACTAAAATATGCACCACCACTTTAGCTCCATGGAGGTGTGAGGATAGAATGTTAATTAATAGTTTAGGGGAGACAATCTCTGTACATAGGCTAGGTTCATTTCAGTTTGTGTTTTTACTGTGTCTTTCAGAGATTTCTTCTGATTTTAAATAAATACCACAGTTCCCATAAATGTGTCTTCATTTACAAGTCTTGACACTGAATTGACAAAAAATCATTTTGAAAGTGTCACAGAAAACGTTTGTGTTAGCGCAAACGTCTTCTTAATCTTCTTTCTTCTGGTTGATACTCTTCTTCGTGGTTCTGAGATTGATCATTAAAGTTGGGTATTAATAATCTTTATTCTGAGGGCCTCAAATAGGTCTTTGGATCTTGGCATAACCACACCCAAATGCTTAAGACCAAAATAGACCAAGTTTCTAATCTTTATGGCAGGCTGGACCCTCCCAAGTCACTCCAATGACTTTTTAATCATTCTTTTGGTGCGCCTGATTCTAAATTTCAACATTTTATTTACATTTTATTTTATTTGAATGTTGGGGTGTAATCCTCTCTTTGTCAAGATAACTGCTCTGAGTAATCTCCAATAATGTCTCTAGTAATAATAATGATTAACAAACTCTCCACATCCATCAGTCATTGGTCCTCGCTTGTGGACTCATGACCTCATCAGCTCACCTCACAGGATTTCAGTGGGATTTAGGTCAGGGGACTGTGATAACTATTGCAAAATCTTGATTCTGTGATCAGTGCACAATTTACCTGTAGATTTTGGGTTATCCTAACAGTGTTCCCTGGGCATTTAGCAGTAACATGGCCCTGCAACACCACAAAGCCACCATCATACTTCACAGTGGGTTGGGGATTGTGATTTTCTGTATGACTATGGTTATTTTTTCACTCCTCCAGATGTTTTACATTTCTTAGTTATTGCCCTATTAATGAAGATGGGTGTTTTCAGGTGTCTAGCTATCTTTTTATTGCCATTGCCTGTTTTGTGAAGGTCAACAACTTTTTGTGTAATTTCATTTGTTTGTTCTTTTTGTATAATTTCATTTCTTTCTCTCTCTCTCCCCTCTCTCTCTCTCTTTCTCTCTCTCTCTCTGTCTATGTGTACAGGCAAGTGGGAAAGACAAACAGAGTAAGTGCTGAAACAGCAGTAGGCTGGAATCAAACCCATGCTGTAGTGGAGTATGTGCCCCAGAGGCAGTGGCTTAGACAGCTTGAACACCCTAGGCCTCAAGGGATATTTCAAATGTTTTCAGTTATTGTTTGACAGTAATTTGTAGTGATGTTTGTCAATACAATGTATGACTACAACTCGTTATTTCATTGCTTTGTGATCAACTTGTAGCTCTGGTAATCCTTAAACGAATATGGTGGAACAGTTCAATGTGAGGCAAAATAGTATATGAGTGCAGTGCAAGCAGGTAAATTAAATTGCAAAAAAGTGTTTTTTGTGGTGTCTCTGGGAGTGATAAGGTTTAAATGAGGTGCCAGTGGAGCAGTAGTGAAAACACACAGCACGGTTTGAAGCCATAAGAAAAAATAAATATTCTTTAAAGACATTCCCATTCAGAGAAAAAAACCTTGTAAAATAACTTGGCCCCTAATGACCTATCTTTGTGATGTGTTTATGATTGATGAGTCAGTGTGTGCCCTTTCCTCTAAGTTACGCCCGGGGATCGTGTCCTACGCATCAACTCCTCCCTGGAATGGTGGTACTAGGAAACCAGTGTCATATCTCTCAGGAAGCCTTGGAGCCACAACCATCTCCTCCAGCAGTAGGCTATGCCGAGAAAAAGAAAACTACCTGTAGGCTTCTGCAATTGTCTCCACTCCTAAGTCCCGGCCAGGCAGCCATCCCTGAGTTGGCAAAATGTCCCCCCCGGTGCGGTGCGGCCCGGTGCCTCCCAGGTGTGGCTCCCTCAGCATAATTAAGGCGGGATCTGCCAGCGCTTCTCGGCCGGGGTCATTCATCAACCGGATCACCCGCAAGATTAATGTGCCCTCGCTGCAGCACTGCAATGGATTGCTGCCACTTGCTGAGATCATTAGCACTGGCCTGGCGCACCACTGCAGAGGCTCTCCCTGCTCAGTGGAGAGGCAGATTTGCAGCTTTGCATACTAAATGAATAGTCCATCATCGCCTAATTAAGGGATTATTGGAGAGACTTGTGTCCAGTCCCCTGGACAGTAAACCATAACTGAAGGGCAAAAGAGATAGATTAGCTCCATCTGCTTAGTAGCAAAGTGCAAAGAAATGAAACTGCTGACCAAGGTAAGATACAAGAGAGAACATGAAGGAGGAAGGTTGTCAACACCACAGCATTAAAAATCTCAAAGGATTCAGAGACGCTATGTAATAATCCACCACTCTCCATACAGCAGAGGAATCTGGACTGCAACATTTTGCCCCAAATTCCACTTTAACAGGCTTAACGTTGCTCCTGTAGGTGCAGAAGTTGATTGTAGTGCACTGTCCATTCTAAATGAAGACGTTTGGTTTGGGAGCACCGGAGGTAAGAATGGCTAATTATTATTCGCAGACATGAAGTGAACAGTGTATCTCACATTTAGATCCTTGGGGTACTCTGCAGCCAGCGTGGGTACACAGGCCTCATTAAAGAAGAATAGGACATGGCAGTGTTAAAAGATAAATTGCATAGTGTTGCTCAAAGCTACATGTGAATTGAATACCAAAGGGTCAGTTCAGATAATTCTCATTCAAATCATCCAGATAATTGTTTACCGGTACATTCTATTCTTCCTTCACAATTCACACTGAAATTAAATTCTGTCATATAAATGTCCTGAAAATTATCTTTTCCATGTTTGCCATCACTCTCACTAATTATTATTCAGTTTTCGCTTATACCAATACCATAGTAGCAGTAGGGGTAAAGGGTTGGACCTTCTATGCAATAAATCGTAATACATTCAAATTATTCTTGTTTTATTTGAAATGAAAAATACATGAGTATGCTTTTTTTCTCCTGTATTAACCTCGAGCGCTAAAGCTTTGATGAATTTCATTTGAAATTTAAGATGACCCTAGCTTGGATATAAAACATCACAACAGAAAAGAAGTATCCACTTGTGTAAAACATCACACATCTCCAACACACACAATGCAGGGAGGCAAGGAGGGAGGGTTGAGCATGGCTTTGCTGGCTGTAAGCCTTCCAGTGTATGAGGCTTGTTTTTCATTGACTGTGTCAGGAATCAAGAGGGCTAATCCCTCTGAGACTTCAGATGAAAGTTTCAAAAGAAATAATGAAAGGCACACTGCCTGAGGGTGCATATCAGGGTGAACATACAGCAAGCTGGAGAGAACTGCAGCAGCCACGCACAACAAGTATGCAGCAGAAATAAATAATAAAAGCAGCTTCTCCTCCCTGCCTCCCACCACCCAACGACACACTGAAATATATTTACAATCTCTATTTCTCCGACATAAACATATACACCAATACAAAACTTGCATGTGATAGATGGGTTGGCTAAACAGAAAATATTGTTGTGCCTCAGTGGGGCAGCAGGTCAGGTTTTGATACAGGAAGGTCAGATGAAATGCAAAAAAAAAAAAAAAAATCAATTTTTCATTTTAGGCATTTGGCAGATGGTCTTATTCAGAGCGACTTACATTTAATGCATTCATCTTAAAATAGCTTGGGTTTTAGCCTAGCCTGAAGGTAGGCAGGGGCAGTACCCCTTACTGTTCCGTAGGTTACTTGTCAGGAGATCTATTCAATATCTAATGTGAAAGACAATAACCTACATAGGGCAATGTCAACTTCACTCCCTCAAGGAATTTGGATTTGATCTTTTAGACAGAAAGGAAGAGTACCCCTACTGGTCTTCCAATATCACTTCCAGCAGCATCTGGTCTTCCACCCAGGGACCAACAAGAACTGATGCTTAGGTTTAGAGGCAAGCTAACAGTGGCATGCAGGATGCTATGTTATACCATCACGTGGTCATTTTGGTACAACCGTAGGCGACCAGGCATACCACGGAATGAGACGGCCTATGGGAACCCACACCAGCAGTTCCCTACAGCTACTCATCGTGCACAGACTTCTTATTCACCCAGTCCAGCCTCAGGCTGGGAAGTGTGACACTGAGGCAATGCCCAGCTCACTACGACACAGATATCAGTGACAGTGAACACTTTGAACCATGCCAATGTTTAATTTTTATTAAACTGTTATTTAACTAGGCAAGTTAAATAACAGTTTAATAAGAACCAATTCATATTTACAGCAACACCCAGGGGGAATGTTACAGGAGAGGAGGAGCAATTAGGATTAACTGTCTTGCGCAGGGACAGAACGACATCGCTGTCACCTTGGCAGTAGAGGCATTAGAAACAGGGACATGCTGCCCTAATACAGTCCCCAAAATCTAATTGTATAGGCCCTTTTTAGGCAGTGTCCTGTCCTGAGATCACATGGCAAAGCAGACAAAGAGCTGTTTGCATATCTGGAACCCTTGGGTCCACCACACACAGGGCATGTAACCTCTTTTGACTACAAACGGGTGACGAAAAGGGAAATAGCTTGATGGCTGGAATCTTGTAGGTCAAAGACATGACTATCACTGTGTTCAGGTACATTGTCAAT
Source organism: Esox masquinongy (assembly GCA_016801175.1). Classification (NCBI taxonomy): domain Eukaryota; kingdom Metazoa; phylum Chordata; class Actinopteri; order Esociformes; family Esocidae; genus Esox; species Esox masquinongy. Next base: position 81,708 of record JACXGI010000555.1, read on the forward strand.
TTTAGAGCATGCACAGTGCATGAAGATTATCTGGGTGCTAATCCAAGACTAGATTCGTGAGAGGTGTGTGCTTTTAGGAGAGCAGAGAACCAGAGTCAAGTCGCCGCCACACTGGGAACTACAAGTATCAGTGTTATTAGGCCCTCCCTGTCCAGTGTGGGCTGGATTATTTCCACCAGAGAAAACACGAATAGGAGGGTCTGTGGCCACCGGTGCGCTAACAGGACATGCTGATCTCCCACTGACAAATAAAGTAATGTAATGTCAGAACTTACTTCGAATACAGATATTTTCTTGTACTTATAAATAGGCTCCTACACAAGAAATATGACTGTAACTTAGCCAGAGAGGTTCAATATTTTGCTAAAATAAATGGAACTGTCCTATCACTTTCTGAAAAAGCACAGCAAAGCTGTCAGTGAACAGAATGCAGGCCAAGCGGATCTTTTGCAATCTTAAAAATACAATTGTGGGAAAACACAGGTTGGAAAACAAAGAACTCGTACCGTACCAGATAACGCTAATCTGTCTGCATGCTTTATTGGGTGAACAGCACCATGTACTGAACCAGAGAGCAACTTTACTATCAAACCTGACTTATTTAGCAAAAACCCTTTTCCATGCCATAGGTTTTGCATCTGTGTTATTTTTTTTTGCCTGGATCATGCACAATATTCAGTATTGCAACATAACAATGTGATATGTGTACACATGGTTTAAACAAATCCACAAATGTGATGATATGCATGCAATGCTTGAGCTTTTATTTTTACATTTTGGAGCCATGCAGGTACTTCCCAATTTACAAACTAAGCATTGTGGGGGATGATTGGTTTGTTGATAAAACTATTAAGCGGAGGGCTACGTGCAGGCAGAAGCTGCCTATCTTTCTATTTGATAACATTGGCCAGTTTTGACTCATTGTTCTGCCAGACTTCTGTGCATTTGTTTAGAAATATCTGGGAACAAGATTAGTTTTGCCCCCAGGTTTATGTAAAACATTGGTTTTCTTATTTGTCTATAGATGCAACTGTATTTAAAAATACAGTTGCTTTTTTTTGCTTTGTCTGTACACAGCATGAAGATCTGAACATGAAACCTTAAATTAATGAGCCAATATATTATAAACATGGAATAGTTCAGTGTTGCAATTAGATATGCAAATAAGAAAAAAAAAACGTGTCTTCAAATAATTGTGTATTATACGTCTCAGCATGTAATTAGAAGCAATATTTGTAGCTGGAGAGATAATGGCAATTAGCAGCTGTGTGTCCGATGTGACATTTACATACATTTCTAAATTTGTACTGTGAGCATTTGTGATTTTAAAGATTCAGAAGCGTCTTCATATATGCATAAATTGATCACAGTACGGTATAAAGGCACTGAAATATTTATCATTATACAGCACCAGTCATACATTTTGACACACCAACTCATTCTATGGTTTTTATTTAGTTCTACTATTTTCCACATTGTAGAATAAAAGTGAAGACATCCAACCTATGTAATAACACATATGGAATAATGTGGCAACCAAAACATGCTCATATTGTAGATCCTTCAAAGCAGCCACCCTTTGCCTTGATGACAGTTTTGCATGCTATTTGCAAGCTCTCAATCAACTTCATGCAGTAGTCACCCGCAATGCATTCCAGTTAACAGGTGTGACTTGTTAACTGTTCATTTGTGGAATGTCTTACTTAATGTGAATGACCCAATCAGTTGTGTTGTCACAAAGGTAGGGTTGGTATATAAAAGACCATCAATATGTCTGTACTTTAGTAGTCCATAGTATGGCAAGAACAGCGCAAAAAAGCATAGAGAAACGACAGCCATCATTACCTAAGACATGAAGGTCAGTCAACCATCAAGCGTTATGATGAAACTGGCTCTCATGAGGACCGCCACAGGAGAGGGAGACCCAGAGTTACCTCTGCTGCAGAGGATAAGTTCAGTAGTTACCAGTCTCAAGAAATCGTAAACTGACGATTTGTCCCGGGTTGTGTGTCCCAGTTCCTAATGTGAATTGTGGTGCAGTGGTTGGCGTTGTCCATGAAAGTTCCGGGTTTGTTTGCGGGTGTGTTTCTGTGTGAGGTGGCTATATGTGGCGGTACTGTATACGTGTGCATTAAAAAAACAGAGTTGAAATGATTGCTCAGATAGATAATGTCTGCTGGCTCATGACAGCTCTACTCCCACGAATCAGGCCTTTATGGTTGAGTTGCTGCAAAGAAACCACTATAATAATACGATCAATAATAAGATCTGATGAGTCCAAATTTGAGGTTTATGGTTGTATCCGCTGTTTCTTTGTGAGACGCAGAGTGGGTGAACGGATGATATCCGCATGTGTGTTTGTCCACCATAAAGCATGGATGAGGTATAATGGTGTGTGGGTGCTTTGATGTTGACACTGTCGGCGATACGTTTAGAATTCAGGGCACACTCAATCAGCATGGCTACCATTGCATTCTGCAGCGATATGCCAAACAATCTGGTTTGCGTTTAGTGGGACTATCATTTGTTTTCAATAGGACAATGACACAAAACACACCTCCGGGCTAAGGGCTATTTGACCAAGAAGGAAAGTTCTGGAATGTTGCATCAGATGACCTGGCATCTGCACTCACATGATCCCAACCCACTTGAGATGGTTTGGGATGAGTTGGACCACAGAATGAAGGAAAAACAGCCAACAAGTGAGCATATGTGGGAACTCCTTCAAGACGGTTGGAAAAGCATTCCAGGTGACTACCTCATGAAGCTAGTTGACGGAATGCCAAGTGTACAAAGCTGTTGTCAAGGCAAAGGGTGGTTGCTTTGAAGAATCAAAATAATAAATTTATTTTGATTTGTTTAACACTTTTTTGGTTACCACATGAGTCCATATGTGTTATTTCATAGTTTTGATGTCTGCACTATTATTCTACTGTACAATGTGTACATTGTGTTATATTCTGTCCACTTTTGATCCATGAACATAATTATAAAACCGCGAATCACGGGAAAACTTTCTTTATTAGCATGAGATTTCTCGACTAGTAAAATTATTCTTTAAAAGATCATTTTCAGACAAATTTAGCTATACCATACTGTATATATCAGTGTTGTTTCCCTCCTCAGATAGTGAGCACTGAGCAGTATCCAGAGTGGTTCTCCAGTCTACGTTTATTACAGAGCAACATCACTCTTTTTGAGGGGTAGTGAGCTGGAGAATGTATGGAGGTGTATGATTCACCGGGTGTCTGTAGCCCTTTCAGGACCTCAGGAAAGGAATCCTATAAAAAAGTGAGTTCCACTTTACCTTTATATAATTTCTTATGTTATGTTAGAACTACAAGGTGAAAAAGATTTTCCTGTTGAGGAAGATATATCCCCTTAACTACTTTATTTACACCACAGATCATCAGTTTTATCATTGTCTTGCAGTGATCATTTGTCGTCTATATTAAGATATTTTGTCCCCTTAGAGGGCTTGGAAGTATCTGGATGACGACATTACACTGAATGCTTCTTTTTTTGTAAGTATACTGCAGAATTCCATGAGCATTATTCCATTTGACATTCAGGGAACCAGAACATTGTACTGCGTACTACAAATGGCAATACAAGGTGTATTCATCAACACTACAGCACAGTTTCCTAAACCTTTTTGCTTTGTGACCCAGCAATTGTGGTGTCTTTTCATGTGAAAAAAAACATGCACAGAAGAATGAAGGACTTAGACTTTTCCATATTTTATTAATTCAACCTTTTTATTGAAAAACGAAGGGACATGCCTTCTATCAAACAGGTCCTCTGAAGAAAATTCCAACACCTCTTTCTTACAAATCTATTGCACTCAGAGAGTAACCATTAGTTTGTACCCAAACAGCTCATTTCTAACAGCCAGTTTTGTAAGAAGACACAATTGGAAGAAGATGCTTGTGTGAAGTCAATGAAAGTCACAGCCAATAACTAACAATGCCAGATTATAGCCTAGACTCCCTGCTTTCATATACTTTGTCACACCTTTGGGGTTTTAAAAATTATTGTTTCATTTTCTTACCAGGACTTCTCTCTCTAATAAAGCACTGTGATTTGCAGGCCTCCCTTCAATGTATTACGTTATATCTGCAGATTTGTTTGTGCGTGACACTTACTGTACAAAAATGTGACAATGAGAAAACATCACAGCTTTTTTCTTAAAATCAAATCGCTAATGCTGTGGTATAAGAATCCAGTTTACACCTGCCCTCATTTTTTATTTTGCTCTTTACTTGCACTGAACGGCGGAACAGGAAAAATTAAAGCAATTTTTCTTACCTTCGACCCCCACACCTCTGCCATTGTCCAAGTACAACACCTATAGGTCCCAATACCATCGATTGAAAAGCGGACCTGAATCTAATGAGGGCAGGTATACGCTTAACACCTGCATGTTCTCCAATGGCATGGTTTAACTCGTGTTCAGTGGTACATGTATTCCCCTTTTTCAACCCTACCTCATGCAGGGAACGATGCTTATATACATAAACTAAGGTTCAAAGAACATCATTTTTACATTATGACTATTTACAGAAACAAGTCATGTTTCCGGTGATCCTATTGTGAGTGGTAAAAAGGCAATTTAATCAATCTCTTTAGTAAAATAAATACTTCTGAGAAGTAAAGTCAAATTGAACAGATCCCTGGCTTCATTGATTATCTCAGGTAAACACACACTGTATCCTCTGTCACATAAAATCTGCCAAAATCCCTTCACTAAGAGCCACGATAACAAGTGACATAATGATTACAATACCTGTTGACTGTCCTTTCATGCTTAGCTTTTAAACACATCACAATCTTTTCCTATTGCTCAATGTCAATTCATATGGCATGGAAGGATAAACACTGTGATTCTATTGCATAAGACCCTGTATTGCAAGGCCGGAGAGGGCTTTCTATCTTGAAATACTGTAGGCAAGACTCACAATTTGTAACACAGCCCTAGCAATATGGACAAACTGTAATAGCTATTGTATCTAAGAGGACCATGGTGTTCACTGATCATGAGCAGCTGATTGATGTCTCAGGATCGGAAAACATATTGATTCACAACATTAGATAGAAAACGTACTGCCCAACAGTTCTGCAAACATTTATTAATAATGAATTCCACTGTCTTCCACCTTTTAAACATTGTGTACTACCAACGTCTGGGTTATTGGATTAATCTTCTTCTGCCTTGATACTAACCATTAGTCTGTCTGGCTAATGGGGTTTGGCTAGAGCAATGTTTGTCAGACAAGGGCAGATCCCAAAGGGGCCTGGGGGCAATTCTTTTCACAAAATTGTCAAATGGTCAAAATCTGTTTTACTGTATGAAAAACCACACAGGAGTAGTTAGAACATAAGGAGCTCTTGCAAGATAAATACATTTCCAAGGCATAACACAGTTCATTTAGATTTTGCGGGGGAACAGTTTTATAAACATGTTTTGCGTAGTATGGTAAAATCAAGTTTCAAGCAATCTTTACAAGGCAGCAACGAATCGCTATGTACAATTTGTACATCTCCGGAAAAAATTAACCACTGCACCTTTTTCCTTTCTAAAAAATTTGAAAAGGAAAGTTTTGAGTGAGGAATAGAAGCGTTCAATTTGCAGTGGTCTCTTAATTTTAACCCTTCTGTTCCTCACTCAAAACCTTCCTTTTCAACTTTTTTGGAAAGGAAAGAAAAAGGTGCTGTGGTCTCTTAATTTTTTCCGGAGCTGTATGTATTTTCTCAACAGCAATTATTTCATTAAGTTAATTACAATTGTAAAGCTAAAATATCTCATAAATAGGTACATTACCGTGTTGGGACTCAGCACACACTTTATCACCCATCTCATTCTGATTAATGGTGTGGCAGTATGAGGCTGGAATACATATGTCAGTTGCACTAAGTGACTTGGCTTCTGCTAATGAGACCGTTGCAAGCATGTTAAACATTGAAGCAGCCTTATTGTTTAACTATTAATAATATATCAGTTAAAGAATATATCATATGAGCACAGCTAGAAGACTGGTTTACTGAGCTTTCATTAGTTCCACATCAGCGTAATGTGAAGTTCAAAACAGAGAGACATAACAAAGCTGGTAAACTTCATAAATTGCATTAAACGCTACCATTATGTAATGCTGCATGTTGCTTAAGTGCACAGGCTAATGGTGAACTAATCCCTATTGCATACAGAACTTTGAACAACCAAAATTCAAAGTTGGCCTTTAGGACATGACTATATCATCCAATTTAAGTGACCCTACTGATTAGTATTTCTAATTGTGAACTTTTGATTTTAGCTTAACAACAAATACTGCAATGTGTGCCATCAAATGGAGCAATATATATTTCTTTATGTACTTGAACACATGGATTACATCAAATCTGACCTGAGCCAACTGCCTGACAATGCAAAAAGTAAGTTAACCAGCTAATAGCTTTCAACAGCTTTATAACAATAAACTAAAATGAACATTCAATGGAGGAATAATTGCTTAAGTATGCCCTGAGTCTGTGGAGTTTCTTTTGAGACAGCTCAGCTTTGTGCTTGGGTGCACAAGACATGTAGGGAATAGTGTGGGGATAAATGGTCAGTAGACTAAGACGATTAAACCAATGTCAGCCCAGGGATTTTTCTCAACTTTGTTATTGGCAATTTAAGCCCAAATTTGACAGAGGGTTCCACCAGAAATGTTGTAAGAAGCATGTAGGTATGATATTTTATTAAATGAGATGATGTTATTCACACCAAAATATATTGTTCTTATCAAAATATCTAACAATTGCGAACTAAGTAGGTGTTAGAAAACATTAGCATCGGAAGTGATGGAATTTAGCATGCTTGTTCAAGTTGGCAGTAAAATCAATTTTTTACAGTGCAGCAACTGCTAGTTGGCTAACGACATCATTGTGATCCAAAACAACCGTTACTAGGCATATATAACTAGGTCTGGCTACTCAACCTTTCCATTCTTTATACAGTGAGGGAAAAAAAGTATTTGATCCCATGCTGATTTTGTACGTTTGCCCACTGACAAAGAAATGATCAGTCTATAATTTTAATGGTAGGTTTATTTGAACAGTGAGAGACAGAATAACAACAAAAAAATCCAGAAAAACGCATGTCAAAAATGTTATAAATTGATTTGCATTTTAATGAGGGAAATAAGTATTTGATCCCCTCTCAATCAGAAAGATTTCTGGCTCTCAGGTGTCTTTTATATAGGTAACGAGCTGAGATTAGGAGCACACTCTTAAAGGGAGTGCTCCTAATCTCAGCTTGTTACTTGTATAAAAGACACCTGTCCACAGAAGCAATCAATCAGATCAGATTCCAAAATCTCCACCATGGGCAAGACCAAAGAGCTGTCCAAGGATGTCAGGGACAAGATTGTAGATCTACACAAGGCTGGAATGGGCTACAAGACCATCGCCAAGCAGCAATTGGTGAGAAGGTGACAACAGTTGGTGCGATTATTCGCAAATGGAAGAAACACAAAAGAACTGTCAATCTCCCTCGGCCTGGGGCTCCATGCAAGATCTCACCTCGTGGAGTTGCAATGATCAAAAGAAGAATGAGGAATCAACCCAGAACTACACGGGAGGATCTTGTCAATGATCTCAAGGCAGCTGGGACCATAGTCACCAAGAAAACAATGGGTAACACACTACGCCGTGAATGACTGAAATCCTGCAGCGCCCGCAAGGTCCCCCTGCTCAATATAGCACATGTACAGGCCCCTCTGAAGTTTGCCAATGAACATGTGAATGATTCAGAGGAGAACTGGATGAAAGTGTTGTGGTCAGATGAGACCAAAATCGAGCTCTTTGGCATCAACTCAACTCACTGTGTTTGGAGGAGGAGGAATGTGGCTATGACCCCAAGAACACCATCCCCACCGTCAAACATGGAGGTGGAAACATTATGCTTTGGGGGTGTTTTTCTGCTAAGGGGACAGGACAACTTCATCGCATCAAAGGGACAATGGACGGGGCCATGTACCGTCAAATCTTGGGTGAGAACCTCCTTCCCTCAGCCAGGGCATTGAAAATGGGTCGTGGATGGATATTCCAGCATGACAATGACCCAAAACACACGGCCAAAGGAGTGGCTCAAGAAGAAGCACATTAAGGTCCTGGCCTAGCCAGTCTCCAGACCTTAATCCCATAGAAAATCTGTGGAGGGAGCTGAAGGTTCAAGTTGCCAAACATCAGCCTCTAAACCTTAATGACTTGGAGAAGATCTGCAAAGAGGAGTAGGACAAAATCCCTCCTGAGATGTGTGCAAACCTGGTGGCCAACTACAAGAAACATCTGTCCTCTGTGATTGCCAACAAGGGGTTTTGCCACCAAGTACTAAGTCATGTTTTGCAGAGGGGTTGAATACTTATTTCCCTCATTAAAATGCAAATCAATTTATAACATTTTTGACATGCGTTTTTCTGGATTTTTTTGTTGTTATTCTGTCTGTCACTGTTCAAATAAACCTACCATTAAAATTTTAGACTGATAATTTCTTTGTCAGTGGGCAAACTTACAAAATCAGCAGGGGATCAAATAATTTTTTACCTCACTATATCTTAGTAGTATTGGTTTTCATGACGTAAATAAGTGGTTTTGTGTTGCTTAATTTGATTAGCTGCCAATTACATTAGCTGTGGGATTCTTGAATGCAACAGCAGTAAGTATAATTGGATTATGTCTGCTGCCTACCTGCCTGTTTTTGTTGGTTTACCTACTATGCTGTGTCAAAAGTTTACAATGTAAATGTAATGTCATTTACCATGTGTCTGTAACTACACTAAACCAAAAAATTAAAGGAACACATAAATCACACATCGGGTCTCGATGAAGGAAATATATTAAAGATCAAAATCTTTACTGTACATTGTGTAATTCATTGAGAACAAAATGACCTAACAACGGTCAATGGAAACCAAACATTACCAACTGATTGAGGGCTGGTGTGAGGAGTCCTTTTGTGCTGTGTTGATTGTGTACCTTTTGTTTGGGTTTGAGTTTGTTTGTGTTCGTTATTTCTCATTGTCCCTGTCTAGTATAGTGTTTCTATGCTCTGTCCTTAGTTTGACTTTCAGTTGGCCTTATTGTTTCCACCTGTGCATTAAAACTGTGTCTATTTAGTTCATACCCACCTTCAGGTAATTGTGAAGTATTGTTTGTGTTAGCGACATACTGAGCCAGATTATTATTAGTGATTTTGTGTACTGAACTTAGTCCTGTGTTTCCTTGACTACAATTCTGCCTAGCCCTTTTGATTACCTGCCTGGAAAAGATTTACGACCTGTGCTGTGTATTTTTTGACTACGATTTTTGCCTTGCCCCCTTTGGAATTAAACACTATGACTTGAAAACGTCACTCCTGCATACCCACCTATAGACGTGACAGCTGGATTCAAACTCACACTGAAAATGAAAGTAAACAATTTCAATCACAGGCTGTTTCAACTTGTGTGAATTTCATCACGGCAAAGCATAATGTGACTCAGTAGTGTGTATGGCCCCCATGTGCCTGTATGTACTCCCGACAATGTCTAGGCATGCTCCTGATGACACGGCGGATGGTGTCCTGGGGATCTCCTCCCAGACCTGGATCAGGGCATCAGTGAGCTCCTGGACAGTCTGTGGCGCTACTTGGCGGCCTCGGATGCACCGATACATAACGTCCCAGAGATTCTCAATTGGATTCAGGTCTGGGGAACGTGAGGGCCAGTCAATGCTTTTGTCATCCAGGAACTGCATACACACTCTGGCCACATGAGGCCGGGCATTGTCCTGCACCAGGAGGAACCCAGGGCCGACTGCATCAGTGTAAGGTCTGAAGAGCAGCAGTCAGGGTACTGTTGGCTAGCATGTGGAGGTCTGTACGACAAGGATATGCCTCCCCACACCATCACTGACCCACCACCAAACCGGTCATGCTGGATGATGTTACAGGCAGCATAATATTCACCACGGCATCTCCAGAGTCTTTCACGTCTGTCACATGTGCTGAGTGTGAACCTGCTCTCATCTGTGAAGAGAACAGGGCACCAATGGCATACCTGCCAATTCTGGTGTTCTCTGGTGAATGCCAATTGAGTTGTACATTGCTGGGCTGTGAGCACAGGTCCCACTAGAGGATGTTGGGCCCTCATGCCACCTTCAAGGAGTCAGATTGGTCAGAAACATGCACACCAGTAGCCCGCTGGAGGTCATTTTGTAGGGCTCTGGCAGTGCTCCTCTGGAGCTGGACTACCTGTGCAACTTGAATGGGCTGCAGGTACCGCCTCATGCTACCAGTAGTGACAAGGACACTAGTAAAATGCAAAACTAAAGATGAATCAGTCAGGAAGGATAAGGAGAGAGCATTAATGTGGCCACCACCTACAAAACTATTCCCTTTTTGGGGGTTTTCTTGCTGTTGCCTCTTCAGTGCACCTGTTGTCACTTTCATTTGCACCTAAACAGGTGTCATTGATCGCTTATGCTTCCTAACTGGACAGATTGATGTCCCTGAAGTTTAATTGACTTTTGTAATACTATTTGTTATACTGTGATGATTACGTGTTCCCTTAATTTTTTTGAGCAGTGTATTTTTGAGTTTACTCAGGACATCAAGCTGCACAATAACAAATCCAGTGTTGTCAGCAACATGTCCATACAATTTGTTGTTCAGTCTTATGCCATTACATGACATTTTATCCACTTCACATATTCAAGAAAGATTATAAATGTTTCTAGGAAATAAGCACTGATATACAGTGCCCTGTAGAAATATTTTTTGAAGTTTTATTTTGGTACTTGTGTAGCCTTAGGATGTCAAAATCATAAATTGCCTTAGTAGGCCCAAAGCCGTTCTTTTCCGTGGTCAAATTTGACCTTTTGGCAATGCAAGGATCATATCCTCTATTGGGTCCGTTCATGTTCAGGTATTCGGCAGCATAAACCGCCAGTCAAGCCTTTTGCCTGGCCTGTGATTTGAACCTTGCGCTGGATACACTCTGTGCAGCCTCGTTCCAGCCACTAGATACGGTGCCTCCAGGGGCATGTGTTCACTCATCCAGGAGGCTGGGTGTGGCCTCTTGGGCATTATTTAAAGGGTTGTCTGTGTCTGACATTTGTGCTGTGGCAGACTGGGCCCTCTACGTACATTTGTGAGGTTCTACCGCCTTGATGTCAAGGCCCATAGCCTGGCATATTTGGTGGTCTCAGCTTAGGATGATGGATGACTAAGCAAGTCTTTTTGCCAGAGAGGTTCCTTTCTTCAGCAGGCTGCCGCATTCAGAGTACCGCCTCTCTGGCTTAGCATCGCTTGGTATTGTCTCCTAGTGTTGCACTAAAGTTAGGGACTGAAGGGGAGGGAATGAGGAACGGCACCTTTTTGGGCCCCATGCTGTTCGAGCTGAGCAGGTGCATACTATGGTTCTGTGCTCCTGGGAAGTGGGCATCCTAACTAGTTTTACACCTGTGTGGCCTTGATGGGGGTGCTTGTATGTGACTGTCATTAGGTCACAGGCATGGGTATTTCACCAGGTGTGGAACCTTGTTTCCTCCCTAAAGAGCCACGGCCATAACTGAAGTAAGTGAAAAAACACTGATTTTAGCTGGCATCCCTGGAACACAAAATGACAGAAAACCCATTATGCTATCCACAGAGAGCAATGTACTGCATCTTCCTATGACACTGATTTGACCATTAATGAATACTTTAGCTTTAACCCAAATATTTCAGAAAGTTCACATTCTTACCATATTTCATCCATAAGTCGGATTGGTTTACATGCAATTTGTCATTGTCAAAAGGAGAAAAAGAAAAGGGAAATATTCACAAACATCCCCAAGGTCACACAACTCAAGCAACCTGAGGGAGACTTTCATTAATTAATTCCATCCACATCTTCAATGGAAAGCAACACAAGCTAGATCATTATTCACAAGCTTCTCAACTGTCCAATTAGTCTTATCTATGCTTTGCAAGAACAAAAATGTGTCATTTAAAGAGAAATGTAATGGCAATGTGAGGATGTAACAGTCCCCAGAGACAAGCACAGAATGTATTACGTATTTAGTACCTAATTATATAATAATTCCAATGCGCTGCTTATGTCAGGGTCTGTTTGATGGTGTACTGTGGAGAATTGTACTCCAAATGACAAACTAAGATTTTAATTAAATGAATGAAAATGATCCTGCGCAGTAACAAAGCCTCAGTGTCAAAGACCCGGTAGGTGTGTTCCTCCATCTTTTTTGATAAACTGCTTCTTCAGACTGAAAAAAAAACACATACAAGTAGAATACAATAGAAAGCAGCATATATTTGAGACTAAAGTGGGCCAGTTTCACTGGTTGTGATACAGCCCCAGTCCTTCAATCTTTTTAACAAAGCTTTGCCCTAAAATGCATGGTAATTTGAGTTTGCCCACCTTATGCATATAGGAATCGGGCCCATCTCAGGAAGCCAGAACGGTCCATATTGTGATACAGTACATCCATGGAATTGCAACTGTCAATGTTTAGTAACACATGACAGTTCACAAGATTTAGTGGTGTAGGGTATTGTATGAGACTGAGCAGTTGAACCACAGTTCTAGCTTTGTAGTTATAAACTACCATGACATATATCACAAAGATCTTCGGGGTAACTATGTTGGAGGCAAATGGCTAAACCACAAATATGTCTCCCATTTCCATGGCCATACCATCTCCAGCTTAAAATGGTGCAATAATTTCTTACCTCTCCAGAGTGAGAAGTGGTAAGCGCTGTGGCTTAACAGCAGCAATATTTTCAGGATGATGTTGTACATTGGTTGCGGATGAGGAGCTAACTTCATGGAAAGCTAGGGAAAAGCATTTCAAAAACGATACCGCAGCATTGAATACCTTAATCAACAATGTCACCGCAAATATTGTTATTAATTAAATGTCATTCAGAAAGAAAAATAACAACTACACAATCATACTACATGCCAAGGACACGTGCATGAAACGATTTGTTACTCCTTCACAGGCAAGCTGTGTCGCCCTCAGCAGGTGCTGTTCGCTCTGGGAAGTATATAAATCATCTACCGGGAAGCCTGTCAGCTGTGATGACACTAGTCATAAACACTGCTGACCGGTGGCCATGGCGCTCTATTTCTTCATCAGCTTGCTTTCCCTTTACTACCACTGAGGAAGGCTGAAGGCATTCACATCCCATCAGTACTGAGGATGAGTACACACACGGTCAACACAAAAGTAATGTATGCAGTGCGATGTACTCCACTGAATTACACACTCATTGGTTTGTTTCACTGATCTGTTGTGAAAAATAAAAAACTTTATTGTGTTTCAGCAGTAGTTTGATAAATACAGGGGACTCCAAAGGTATTTGGACAGGGACACATTTCCTTGGCTCTGTATTTCAGCACTTTGCTGAAAGGATACAATAACTACAGTTAACGCGGAGGATGTCTGCTTTAATTTGTGATTACTGTCATCCATAACGGATGGATGATTACAAATGTACAGCACTTTTCTAGTCCCCCCATTTTATTGTACCAAAAGTATTTTAAAAAATGTATATGTTTAGATTTTAGACTTGGCATTTGGAGTCTGTTGCTAGACCAAACATGTGTCAGCGCAAGTTAAACTTGCCATCATGAGGCAAGTACAATAGAATACATTGATCAGAGAAATAGTCAAAACATTACGAAAGTCAAAAACAACTATTTTTTAAAGTAAGAAAACAAGTTTCTAGTAAGCTCAGCAATTGCAAACAACCTGGTAGACCAAGGATGTGTAGTATCTAGCTTAGCTGTATGAGAAAGCACATCTGCACTGGTTTATATTGTACATCACTCTGATGTTTAATAACATGTGCCACACATTTTGACAACCCATCAATCCGTAAAGCAGCACAACTGTCCATGACAACATACAGTATGGCTTGCTGTATAGTGCACTGTACTAAAGACCCCCTATTCCCATATAGAAGAAGGTCCGTAGGGCAAGAACCCATAGTGATAAATGTAATAAGAAACATTAACAACTGTGAGGTGACAAACCCCTCTTCAACACAAAACAGTTCAGTCCATTCCTGAGGGTTGGCTAAGATACCTAAGTGTGAATGGAAGTTAGGTATTCGTCAAGATGAGCAGGGCGGGGTCAGTGGCCGCACAAGTCAATTTTCAGCCACCACTGCTTGTGTATCTTGCCCTTGGGGAGCCCATAGAAGCTGCAGCTTAGGTGTCAGTGGTGTCACAAAGACCATGAAGTCTCTGCTGCCTGGGTGAAGGGACACCTGAACATAACACTGGCCGCAGGTCAAGCTTTGTGAAGACCCTAGAGCTGTGAAATGATGGCTTCAATTCCTTAGCGGTAGAGAAGGGATATGGTATTCAGAATAACAGACTTTTTAAAGCACAAAGATCAACACAGGTCCCGATTCCCACTGACTTCTTGGTTGCGATGAAATCAAACTGAATAAGGTCTATCTTCAACTGTGACTGGAAGTCTTTAGCGACGCTGTCACATGTACTGCAAATGTGATGTGCAGGTTCACCAGGAACTTATGAGTTAAGGTTTTGAGGTAGTCCAGTCAAATAAGCAGAATTGGCCACTTCTGTTGCCATGTGCAGATAACCTGGTAGACCTACTGTGTCGCAGTATGAACCTGAAGGCTGTGAAGAGGTAAAGTCACAGAAGGATGTCAGCTTGCTCTGCAATGAGGAGTGTAAATTATTTTACATTCTTGGAACTGTAGTGCACTGGGACCAGGGGGAGTTTAAAATTAATATCTTGGATCTACCATACCAATACAGAGCATTGTTTAGTTGCTTGTGTGATTTGTGAGTAAAGACCTTGACCAGCTGCTTAGAGAATACTTTGAATGACACATGATTGGCGGATACAGGAGAATAAGAGGAGAATGAGGACCTGTGTTGAGTGGAGCTATTAGCAGGAGTAGAATGACGCACTTTTGCAAAGTGATTGTACTAGAACAGTTTTTGCATGTGTTTAAAAGGGCTCAGCAGTTTGGAGGACTTGTATAATGAGAACTAGCCCCACAGTCGCCACAACAACATATGTTTGTTTGCGTGTGTCTGCACCACGAGCATGACTGTGTCTTTGTCCCATCACTGTGAGAGGGCTTGGGCAGCATGTGACCGCTGTATTGTGCCTGCGCTGGCTGAAGCTGTTGTGTGAGAATAGCTGGGTGCTGAGTGTATGTTGCGGAGCTCTCTGTAGAGCATTCTAAATGTCATATCAACCTGGAGTGTGCTATATTAATAGCTTCATCAAGTTGTGGACTGTTTGATTCTAACAGTAGTTTCTCCCTTGCCTCACATAATGTTGCCTCTATCATCTGATACCTGATAACCTTGTCCTGAAGTGCCCCATAGTTAAAGAGTTAGCCAAGTCCCTCAGATTACCCAAATAGTTTTGAATTGTCACACCAGGCTCATCTGGTGAATGAAGTAGCTGATCCAAGTGCTCTGAAGATCCTTTGTCCCTCCAAAGCAAACCAATGACAGACCGGCACAGTCCACCGCTTGTGGAAGAGTCCATAGCCACCAGATAAGGTTTCAAAACTGTCAAAAACAGTTACTCCATGGGTGTAACTGGCTTGCCACATGTATTGATGCTGGTGGGGATAAACTGAATTCAGACATTCTTGTCGCCAGTTTAGTATGTTGCTTAGCTGCATAAGAATGCATGGCTGTGCACATTTAATGACAGGTGTCACACATCATGACAACACATTCATCCAAAAAGCAGCACATTCCATTAAGACAAGCAGATGACCAAAGAATAATTATATTGTGAGGTACCCTTTATGCTAAAGAGGGTACCTTACAAGTTGCACACTGCAGGTAAGCCTCAAGAACAACATGGTTACAGTTGAACAGAAAAATGAAATAAAACCACTTGTAGAGCTCTCAGACAAGATTACTGCACTGAGGAGTGCTGTATTTCAAGGTTTGTAATGATTTATTTCAATGTACTATGTAGAACATGTTGCAATTACAGTTTTATTTCTGTATCAGTTTTAAAAATTAATTAACAAGCCTGTTCCCTATCTGACGTCTGTGTAGATTGCACACACACATTTGGGGACCGAATAGTTAGTACTATATAATATTCAAGCCGGAAAGGGCAGACCTACTCCTGACCAATATGTTACATCAGCATTGCTATAACAAATACCTTTTGACTGAATAATTACATGAATCAGTTTAGCGTTCTGGAAAGCTTTCATCAGCAAGTGTTGAATGTATGAGTGATCATCTACGTCATCATCCTTAACAGCCTATTCATAACACCTCACCAAACAACTGTTCACAACAGCCTGGAACAGGTGGCGAAACTAACTATTAAAGGGGAGCTGCGTAGAATGATTCCTTTAACATTGATAAGACTGAATTTAAACAATAGCATGACTTGTGTCATCCTCCTTTTCCTTTATCAAACTAGACCGGAATAATAACTACAGCAGTCCAGTGTGGTGTAGAGAGGGGGAGTACTACTGTGTGTGTCTAAATCGAATATGTGTAGACTACACATCACTGGAAACTGATAGACGGACCAGTGAAAGTTTCAATGGGGAATATCTCAGGCACTCGTAACAATTTTGTAGAAAAATACATTTGAAACACACATTAATATATTAACTGCCTATGTGTTCTGGTTGTTTGTGCTTTTACTGACTATGCATATTAGGTTCTAGAAAAAAAAAAATGACCTGTCATTTTTCCACCTTCCAAAGGGGTACATGACAACTGTGAAGACAAAGAGATAGGTTCTTTGGCAGAGGTTTGTGAATATGCCCGATAAATGGTTTAGAGCTTCTTTATCTGGTGAATATGGCTGAGATGAGACAAAGTTGAGCAAGTTGGCTTAATGACGAACTGGATTATTTTGTGTGTACTCTCCTAATCCTTCAAAGCAGTCCCGGTCACTTGATAGCCAACCAATGTCTTCTGAAAATGAACTCATAGCTAAACAATGAAATAAAAAGAGAGGTTTGAAGTTTACTCCTTGTCATAATGTAATGCTGGATGGCAGCAAATATGATTGCTTGTTAAAAGCATCCAAATGTTCAGGCCTAGGCTATGACATTCATTGTTTTCACGTTTCCTCTTGTGCCAACCATTTGATCTAAAGTACATTCTTTAATAACTTTTCCATTTAAAAAAATTAGATGAGGATTGTGTTAGCAGTATGGTTTCTCTTTCCTCTGGGGCATCAGGAACAAAATGCTTGTGATTAATAATTCACATTTCCTATTTGATCCCCATCATCATAGAAATTGTTTCCCCCAGCTTTATCCCCTCAGTCCCAAACTGCAGTCTCCTGAGGTCTCACACAGCTTGCCTGTCCTTTAAATTAACACATTAATAATGTTTATATTGCTCTTGCTATCACTGATATGTACTGCAGTTCTAAGAAGTGTTGTTGGAGATGGTAGATGATGGAAAAAAAACACTAATTGCAAGTGCAATTGTATTTGCTAAAGCAGCAGTTCTCCACAGTGGTGCTTAGGCCCCCAAGGGGGTCACAGAGAGCTGGGGGGGGGCAATTATCTCATATTAATTAATTTCAAATGCTACATGTTCTTTTAAACCAAACTCAATTATTGTACATTGACATTGGTTTTGTGTTGGGAAATATTTGTTAGAAGAAAAAATGAAATATATTTCTGCATAACTATTCAAACCCAGCACATTAATACTTGGTAGGGCCACCTTTTGTGGCAAAACAGCTTTAAGACATTTGGGGTTGGTATGTACTAGCTCTGCATAATGTTTTGGAGTAATTTTTCCCCGTTCTTAATTGATTTGCTCCACTTTGGGCCACTATATGACATTCACATTTTTGTTCTCAAGCCACTTCCATATTGATTTCGCTTTGTCCCACTGAAAGTAGAATTACCTCGCAAGCTATTGTTTTTTTTTAAGGTGACTAAATCACATTTTCTTACACAATTTCCATAGGCTTTTGCTCAATCCATTTTGTCTTTAATTTTAACAAGATGCACAGTCCCTACTGATGAGAAGCATCCCCAAGACCTGATGCTGCCACCAGCATATTTAACTGTAGGAATTGTTTGTCTAGAGACGTAAGTGATACGTTTTCACCACACACAGCACTTTGAGTTTTCTATCTTTATTTCATCCGACCTGTACACACTCATGTGCTGTCTTAAACTCCTGATGTGCTTTCAGATGGTACTTTTTGAGTAACATATTCTTTCTTGCCACCCTCACATTCAGGCCAGTGTTATTTTAGATCTCTCTATATAGTTGACTGCTCCACCATTACTTCACTCCCAGTCACTAATATCTGTACCTCTTTCAAAGTGATTGTTGGCCTCATTGTGGCTTCTCTCATAAGTCTCCTTGTTGTTTGTGTGTAGAGTTTTTTCTGGGTTTTTCTCTAGAAAATATGCCTTTTAATTTCAGGGGCTGACTGGTGGAGGCCAATGGTAAGGTATCTGTGTCATTGTTAGGGTCATTTTTTTAATCTGTGTCAAGTGAGAGCTTCCACAACATAGGAGATGAATACTTATGCAAGCAACATAGTTCAGTTTTTTTTGTATAGTTTCAGTGTTTATATTAAAGTAACATGTTTCAGTGTTTATAAAGAAAAATGAGAGAACTGGTAATTTTGTAGCTATAAACAAACCAACTAACGCAAGCCAAGGCTCCAAATGCTGTGTTATAATATAATAGACTGTGGGGTAGCAGATTGAAAGTAATAGTGATTAAAAGTGTTCCGCCAGTAAACAAAAGGTTGCCTGTAGATTTGTCTTAATGACCCTAATACCTCATCATTGTTATAAATAAGAATGTATTCTTTCTGAATTCTTGTCTACCGCAATGTTTTTTTAAAAGGAATATGCTGCCACCCTTAAAGTAAATATTTGTTTAAATAAAAGGTGATCATATAAATATTCAGAATTATTATCCGAAAAAAATGCTGCATCTGAATGGGAAGTAAATTACATTATTAAAACATATATGAAAAGAATGGTTACATATGTTAGTTCCAACAGCTTTTGTAAAAAAATATATAAAACATATATTTACTGCACTGGGCCTTTAACCATTCCATGTATTTATGGCCTTGCAGTATTTCAGGCACGGGTGAGTGGCACACAGATGTATATTTAGAACTCGTTCTACTTTGATGTGCAAGGTTTCTGCACGTCTTTCAGGGCTTAATGGGAAACCATAATGTGAGGGCAGAGATTGGAGATTAAAACAAATAGGTGCATTTAAAAAGCTATCTGGAAAAGGTTTGCAGCACATTGGTCATCTCATATTAATTTTAAGTCCTGTTGCTATAAATCGCCAAAGGAAATTAGGCTTCAGAAGGAGAGAGCTCAATATTTAGACAGCAGAGCATGACTGTGTAGATTGGCGTTCTATGCATTTAAATAAAATTGAATAGAACTTAGATTGTCAGGGGACACGGATAATTGCTGTCTGTCTCCACTTGAATTATGAGGCTTTTTAGTCAGTTAGGAAAGTAAATACATGGGGAGATTCGTGATAATGGATGGATGTTAATATCCTTGTGGCCATGCTGTACTCTTTAGATTTATCATCTGGGGACTATTGTGAGTGATAAAACCATAATGTTGACGCTACATAAAACCCATAGTCATCAAATCGTGTACAAATACCACGTTGTTTATGACCGTACATCTGTTGCCTATAACCACACATTTTCTCACAAAACAAAGTGGTGTAATAAAAACACCATGTCCACAGAATACAAATTGAGCATTTTAAAAATACACATCTACAGTAGGATTACATTCCCAAAAATGTCAATAAAAACAACATCTTAAAAATTCACCACCATAAAAATTAATAATTCCATGGCAAAATGTGGGATCAACAAACAAACATATATTCCAGTACAAATAATTATATTAATAATCAATTATGAGACTTTACACTCTTTCCAGCAAAGCTGGGGCAATTAAATCAAGAATACCTCAAACCTATGATTGCCCTTATGTTTGTAGCTGAACTGAAGCCCTGGCAGTTGTCATCTTTGTTTGGTCCACATTGAACATCTGAGCAGTTGGCTTAAAGGGAACTACTAAAGGCTTCTCTAAAACCCATTTGGAACTTCTTTAAAGATAGGCCCTGTTTGATGGTAACTGGCAGATGTGCTATCTGTTTAATTTCTGATGATCAAAGGTATGTCTTGTATAACAAGTTCATATTATATTATCAATAGATAGTGGTGGCAACAAGTTCTTAAGCAATGAATTTGAACTGATAAAGTAAGCTTTCCACTCACAGCTCACAGTTTTGGTAGTGCTGCAGGTGTCCCTGTATTTCAAGTAAATTGTGATGAAAAATAAATGCGTAATTGTGGGAGGGACAAACTGTTTTGGGAAAATAAAAAGTTATCCATGACTGATCATGAAACAACTTATTGCAATTTATACCCCTGCACACTAAACAGAACAGTTTGCTTAGAGACTTCCAGAAAATAAAATGTGCTTTACTCAGAAAAGCTCATGCTAGGTAAGATTAAATAAATGGAGTGTTCCCGGAGTCAGGGAAGTCTGTGATGTCTGACAAACAGTTTTTAGAGGAATTAGAAATCAGTGCTTTTGCAAGTGTTTTCTATGGAGCCCCTTAGGGTTCCGCTGCAGAAAAAAATACAAATCAGCCAGTCTAATCTGTTACCTCTGTTTGTTTGTTTTTTATTTGGTCCCTCTGCTTTAATTTATCCACTCCACCTGTTTTATAGCCATTCCTTTAGCTTTGCTTTTCATTCCATAGCAAAAAAGAAAAACAACTTGATATTTTTCATTTCTTGTGTGCAAAGTATCTCATGATAATAAAAAGTTTTAAATTGAAATGTCATTGAATATAGGCCTACCATAAGATGTAAACATGGTTTAAAACGGTGCTCTTATCAGATCCTCTCGTCCTTACACTTCAACAACACATGCTATGTTGTTGCCTTCAGCATCATGTCAAAGTGATGTTATATCTGCAATATGAGAAACCAACAAAAATCATCTATTTCTAATCGTACCACTTCACAAGATAGAATGAATGCATGCATCATCTATCAAGATTCATGCCTTTGCGTTTCTTGAGATTGGACTCTGCCATTGGATGCGACTCAACACGTACACTACAGCAGCTTTCATTGATTTAAAGTGAAGCATTCACTTATTGGCTGATGGTTGATAGGAATGCCTGACACAAATGGTTGTACTGTAGCAGTGCCAGACCAAATACATGCCCTGGATCTTTTCCTTCAATGGCAAGAACTGGTTAATTGATGCATAAAGGAAAATCCCTTTTTAGGTCTCCATCACACATGGAGAAACATATCTTATAGTCAAAAAGTAACTATTTATTATATGATTTGTCATCTTAAACCCAAATGTATATTTTATAATTTATTGAGTCTCTTCAGACTGATGGCAAAACAAATATTTCAGCAATTATAAATTACATGTATAAAACAACAACATGCAAAGAAAGTGAAGGAGTTTGAATACTTTTCATAGTATTACTGATCATTAACATATGATGTATATAACAAAATCAAAAGAAATAGGTTGACAAAACATCTAAAGAATTCACAAAAGAATAAGGGAACTGATGAAAAATGAAATGAGAAAAATAAGAGAGGACAGAGAGAAACCACATTTTCTATCTCTCCAACATGACCCCTAAGGGTTTTCAACACATCACACACAGTATTAGCAAAAATCAATGGATCTGTTGATCTGTAATATTTTCTGAGAGCCACCTGTAATGTATTACAAGTATTTAAACATATATTAATTGTACAGCAGTATTCAGAGTTGTGAACTGCACTGAATACTTATTAGATTTGTACATTTACAATTAATGGTGATATACAACATCAGTGTATTGGTTGCAATTGCATCTCGGGTTCAGAGTCTGTAAGCCTCCCCACTGTACCAATCTGCATAAAACAGTGCATCATCCTTAGCCTCTAGGTATGAAATATTCAAAGTGAAATTGCCTACCATAATTGGTACTTGTGCTGTAACCATACATTTAAGCTGATAAATGATCATCATTATGGCTCAGACAGTGTAGTGCCATTAGGAATGTATGCAAAATAAATTGTTGTTTTCAACTCCATACTGTCTTCCTTGACAAAAACAAAACTATATGAATAAGAAAGGAGTCAAATTCTAAGCCTACACAATCACCCCTACAGAACACATACAGCTATGACGCAAATGGACTAAAGCCTGTTAGATGTTGCCATATTAACCGCAGAGAGACAAAACAGCCAAGTCTTTTAACCTGAGTTTTCTTAACTCACAATGCTACTATAACAACAACTACATGGACTCTGTGTACCAACTCTGTCTCTCTCTGTCTTTCTCTCTCTCTGTCTTTCTCTGTTCTTCATACTCTCCTTTTTTTCTCTCAGACAGGATTAATTCTAGAGTCCCCTGAGCAGACAAGCCGATTGGGGATTTGCCACACAACAAGCTCAAGCCTATATAATTGCCTTTGGAACAGAGGGAGGACCATGTCATATGCAGAAAAGAGTCTAGGCAGAGGAGGTTCTGATGTATTTAACACACCAAATTAACATAGAAAAAAACTGAGGCGGGAAGAGCTCAAGCCTATAAGTTTGGTCCTGCTGTGCACACAGCAGGCTGCAGGTACCAACCTATTCAGTTTTGAGCCGTGTGTTGCAAGGATTGGATGCAGTTGAGCAGCGGAGAGGAACTGACATGCACCTTTATCAGGCGACTGTGCAGAGACGGGGACCAGTGATGGATGTGCTGCGAGCATCGCCTCACCTCTTCCTCTGACAGAGCTGCTGTAATCTGTTACACGAGAGTCGCCTCCATTAACTTCCTGACAACATGCACATGACACATGCACAGCTGCACTCACTGTCACTGACCCGCACTGGCTTCTTTGCATTCTACCACTCATACAGCCTCTGAAGGACAGGTAATAAAGACATCTTGAAATCTGTATGCAACGTGCAGGCTGGGTGTAATTGGTGCTAAGATCCTGCAACCTGGACTATCTTCTCTGTCTTTCAAGATGCCATACAAAGTTACTTCTAGTGAGGGTGGCATAGATCAGAATCACTGTAACTCGCTAAGTACATTTACGCATACCTAAGTACATTTACGCATATTAATTGGTGCCATGGTGTTGCTAGTGGTAGACAGCACACAGGGACAGATTATACAGAATTTAATGAAACATTGACATACAATTGTACACACTCAAAAATGGAGGTACGAAACAAGAACAGTTCTGTACTTATAGGTACACTTTTGAAGAATGCTCACTCAAATGTACAATTTTGGTCTTTATGGGGACAGAAGAGCACCTTTTGACTAACAGAAATGGTACAGAGTGCATTAAAACAAAAGAAAGAACAAATTTGTACCATTTCAACCCCAAGGGTAAGGGCTGCATTGGACCCTGTGCCATTGAAAACGTGTGTAGGTCATTTGCTGGTACAATTTGATAAGGTACAAAAATGGACTGGCTCTAAAAGGTACACAATAATTGTCTCTAAAAAAAGGTAGCCCCTAGCAACAAGCATTTGTACACTTTTAAGTACACACCGGTACTTCTATTTCTGAGTGTGTATACAATTGGTTATAAATATGTAAAATTGTGGATTAGGATATGTGAGTATATAATACACTGTACAGTGATATTTATTTTCACTGCAATATACTGTCCAGTTATTTTCAATGCAATTGATATGCAGGCAGATGAGTAGAATATTGAGTGCAGTACAGTGCAGTGCACCTATTTAGTGCACAGTGGTTATCATGTAGAACCACACACCGTTTCTGCAAATCATACAAATGTGTCACTAATGAGACTGACCAGGGTGGTGCCATCCACAAATTTCAGTAATTTGGCATATGTAAATTTATTGATGGAGGTACCATTGTTGTAGTGTGAAGAGGATGGGTGAAAGAACACATCCCTGCGGTGCTCCAGCAATGAGGGATAAAGATTTTGAAATTTGCAAACCCATCTTTTATATCCTGTTTGTCAAGAAGTCAATGATCCACTGGCAAATGAAACTAGAAAAGTAAGTTTTTCTAATGATGTAGGGATGTTGGTATTGAATGCAGACCTAATGTCCAATGATGAGTACCTGTCTGATGCACTCATGAGAATCAGATTCCTCCAAAAGTATAGTGAAGGGCAAGTAGCATGTCTGTGTTCAATCGGCATAATGTACAGTATGTTAATGCATAGGATCAAAGCTAAGCATATACAGCTCCGGAAAAAATTAAGAGACCACTGCACCTTTTTCTTTCCTTTCCAAAAAAGTCAAAAAGGAAGGTTTTGAGTGAGGAACAGAAGGGTTAAAATTAAGAGACCACTGCAAATTGAATGCTTCTGTTCCTCACTCAAAACTTTCCTTTTCAAATTTTTTGGAAAGAAAAGAAAAAGGTGCAGTGGTCTCTTATTTTTTTTCCGGAGCTGTACATACATACATATTATATATACATATGAGAGAGAGAGAGAGAGAGGGGGATGGATGGATGGATGGATGGATGGATGGATGGATGGATAGATAGATAGATATTTGAATGTATCAGTTGATGCCTGTTAATGTTATATTTGTATCTTTCTGGAATACATTTAACACGTGAAATGGGAAAGGAACTGAGACCTGCATCAGGGGTTTTTAATAGCATCTGTTTAGAGGAGTCCTCCAGTCAGAGGTTACACAGCAATTCCTGGTAATCCATACATTCATTATCAGCAGGCAGTGTGTTGGTTTCAGTCCATGCTGTGTGACCACTGAGACAATGTGGTTCATACCTATACTTACAGATTCACAGGCAAACCTAGGATGATGACAGTACTTCAACAGTATTCTAATGATATAACATCTGATGTCTTGTTATGAAAGGGCATTAAAGGAAGACACTTGTGTAGTGACGGATGGAAAATGATGATGACAAAGTAATTTTGGTGCGCAAAACCCAGTCGGATTGTTAGGCTGTAGGCTGGAAAATGCGTACTGATAGTTAATAGCTCTATAAAAGTGTGACAGCATTTCTATTGTAGCACTCAGTGAATTGTGTCAGGATGCTACCCCTAGATCAAGGATTGATAACCACTCATTTATGCATGCAGAGCCAGACGATTTACTCCCACCCTGGGTCAACCTAATCCCCAAAGCCAATAATTGAAGTCAATCATGGGCTATAGTGGCAATTGGCTTGGGCTTCAAAGGCTACCACCTGTATTTATTTGAAGACACAAACTTCATTAGCCAGAATCTGAACTTCAATTCTTGAACTCATTCACTCATTTCGTCCTACTAAACAATGAGGCATGCATTAATGTTTTGAGGAATTTAGGCTACGCCACATGAGCCAGCTAACTGATGCAAAAAAACTAAAGTTATATAACTATAACTCTAACTCAAGTTTCAATGTTTATTTGTCAAATGCAACGAATGACACAGCATCATCCTGCACAATGAAATTCTTGTGACATGGCACCCGACAACTACATAGTGAGAATTAAGAAGAAAATATAATCAAAAATAAAGCCAAACAAAAAATAAATAAAGCAAAAATAAATAAAGCAACAATATACATAACACTGTACACTAGCAGCAGTTTAAAAAAGAGCACTGTAAACTAGCAGCAATCTGGATAGTATTACTGAACATTATAGACATGGCAGTAATATGCATAACAATGCAAACTTGCAGCAATTTGGTAGAATTATTGAATATTATAGATACATATGAAAGTAATAATCTTAGGAATGGTGGCATAGCACACTACAACTATGTAGTAAGAATGAAGAAGAAAAATACATAGATCAGCCATAACATTATGACCACCTGCCTAATATTCTGTAGGTCCCCCTTTTGATGCCAAAACAGCCCTGATCCGTTGAGGCATGGACTCCACTAGACCTCTGAAGTTGTGCTGGCACAGAATCTTCACTTGCTGCCTAATCCATCCCACCCACTGACAGGTGCCATGATAACGAGATTATCAGTGTTATTCACTTCACCTGTCAGTGGTCATAATGTTATGGCTGATCGGTGTATATTACACAGCAAAAATATAGCAAGAAGATAAAGCAATAATATACATAACACTGTTCACTAGCAGCAGTTTAAAGAGTACTCTAAAATAGCAGCAATATTGGTAGTGGTATTGGGAATATTCTAATGCCCGTTAAATGTACCTGAAAGAACATCAGAGCATCTGGAATGTTCGTGTGTTATCAATGTGATCATGGATCATTATTGCTGGTTGAGGAGCTTTATGTCCTGAGGGGAAAAAAAGTGAGTCTGGAAGTGCGTGCCCCGATGCTCCGGTAGCATCTACCAGACGGCTGCAGTGTGAACAGACCATAGCCTGGGTGACTGTGATCGTTGATGATGTTCTGTGCTTTCCTCAGGCATCATGTATGGTAGATTCCTTGCACAGAGGGGAAATGTCAGCCGATGATGCGCTCCGCAGACTTTACCACCCTCTGGAGGGACTTGCGGTCTGCAGTGGAGCAGCTGCTATACAAGGCAGTAATGCAGCCTGAGAGGATGCTTTCAATGGTGCACCTGTAGAAGTTGGTCAGAGTATTGACATGCCAAATGTTGTATGTTTCCTCAGGAAGTATAGTTATTTTTGGGCAGATTTCACAGCTGAGTTCACTTGTCTGGACCAAGTGAGGTCATCTTTGATGAACACACCGAGAAACTTGACTTCGGAGACTCTCTCCACTTCAGCTCCATCGATGTGTAAAGGGGGGGTCTTGCAGACGTTGAGAGGTTGTTGTCCAGGCACCATGAAGCTAGTTTCTATACCTCCTCTCTGTGAGCGGTCTCATCACTGTTGGAGATGAGACCCAGGATGGTATTGTCATCTGCGAATTTGAGGGTGATGTTGGAGCTGTGTGTGGCCATGCAGTCATGCGTGAACATGTACAGGAGGGGACTGAGTACGCAGCTCTGGGGGGCTCCAGTTCTCAGGGTCAGTGCAGAGGAGGTGAGGTTGAACATTCTCACCACCTGGGGTCTGCCTGTCAGTTTGGCTGGCACAATAGTGTTGAATGCAGAGCTGTAGTCCACGAACAGCATCCTCATGTGTGTGTTGCCTTTGTCCAGGTGGGAGAGGGTGGTGTGTGTCGTCAGGGCGATGGCATCGTCCATAGATCTATTGGGGCGGTATGCAAATTGAAAGGGGTCCAAGGTGTCAGGAAGGGTGGAGCAGTTGTGAGTTCTGACCAGCCGCTTGAAGCACTTCAAGATGGTGGAGGTTAGGGACAGAGTGTATCTGTTTTGGTCTTCAGCAAGCCTCACTAAAGGAATTGTGTTCATCACTTCAAACCATGCATAGGTGATGAGCTCGCCATTGAGCGAGGCAGCAGGACAAGCATCATTTCTATTTCTCCCCTTGTATTCTGTGATGTGTTGCAGTCCTCCCCACATGCGTCTGGGGTCAGAGCTATGGTAGTTAGACTCCAACTTATCCTTGTATTCTCTTTTCCCATCCCTGATAGCCTTCCGTAGGTCATATCTGGATCTCCTCAAAGCCTCCAGGTCCCCAGAGCTATAGGTGGAGGACTGTGCTCTGAGCTTAGCATGGACATTATCATTTACCCAGGGCTTTTGGTTGGGGAAAGTCTTGACATTGACCCTCGGGACGACATCATCGATGCACTTGGAGATGCTGAGACAGAGTATGTGTATTCATCAATGTTCCCATCGGCTGCATCACAGAACATCTGCCAATCCGTTGTTTCAAAGCAGTCCTGTAGAGCAGTACCGGATCCCTCATTCCAGCATTGAACTGTCAAGGAATCTGGTTTGTCCTGTTTTAGGCGTTCTCTATAGGATGGAAGGAGCAAAATTGATGTGACTGTGGCCAGAAATCTGGGACTTTTCTTTGATGCTGACTTACAATTTGAATAGTATAACACAAAAAACTGGTGCAATCATGCTTTTACCAACTTAGAAACATTGCCAAAATAAGATCAGCTTTATCTTTTGAGGACACTGTGAAAATAATACATGCTTTCATTTCATCTCGCCTAGACTACTGTAATGCTTTCTATACATGCCTCAACAATAAGTCCCTAGGTAAACTCCAAGTTGTACAGAATTCAGCTGCCAGACTTCTTACAAGGACTAAATCAAGGTCTCATATAACCCCAGTGTTGGCAGCTCTACATTGGTTACCCGTGAATTTCAGAGTAGATTTTAAAATTCTACGTAGCATGTTTAAGGCACTACATGGTCTGGAACCTGATTACGTTAGTGACATGCTCAACCCATACTGCACTGTTAGGCCTCTCAGATCAGCTGAAAAAGTACTGATTTTTCTAGACTGAAAACTAAAGGGACCTGGGCCTTTGCTATACAGGCCCCTAGATTCTGGAACAGCCTACCACCGAATGTCAGAGATGCTACGTCAGTGCATCTTTTAAATCTTACCTAAAACCAATTTTTATGACATGGCTTTTATGAATATTTTATCACTGTGATTTTATATTTTGTTTATTCCTTTTACTTCCTTTAATATTTTTTATACAATATAAATGTTTTATATATATTTTTATTATTATCATTATTATTTAATGTATTTCTATTTTTATTGTGTGTAAAGCACTTTGTGTAATTGTAGTAGAAAAGTGCTATAAAAATAGTTATTATTATTATTATTATTATTTTGTGTGATCCACCTTACCGAATGCAGGGCGAGGCAGGGGTTTGTAACCATTTCATATTTGTGAATAACAATGGTCAAGTGTCTGATCACCCCAGGTAGGAAAGTTAATGTGCTGGTGGTATTTTGGTAAAACGTTCCTCATATTTGCTCTTTTAAAATCACCAACAACAATAGAAGCTGCCTCAGGGTGAACATCCTCTAGTCCATTTAATACTCCATATAGGTCTTCCAGTGTGCACGTTTAATCCGCCTGCGCGGGTATGTAGACCGCTGTGATAATAGCTGAGCTGAATTCCCGCGGAAGGTAGAAGAGCCGTATCTTTACAGTCAGTAAGTCTGGTGAACAGTGTTGAACACTGTATACATAGAGAGAGATAGATAACATAGATATAGAGAGTGAGAGAGAAATAATAAAAAATAATACAATCCACCACAATTCTTATTAAGGGATGAAAAAAACAGAGCTCATTATCATTTAAATCCCCTAAAATCAGGGATTATCATGTTTTTACTCTCAATCCCAGGCTGACTTTATTATTTCTTCATGTAAAGCATATCCCAATGAAAGTTTCAGCATGTGTGAAATGGCTGTTTGGGTACAGTATTGATTGTACTGTGTTTAAAAACCGTGGTTAGGCCAAAAATGTGTCCCAACGATGACAACTCTGCTGTATCATTGTCAGTGTTAACATAAAGTGTTTGAAACACAAAATCTAGTGGCAACTAGAGTTGTTTGGTGTTGTATTCTCTAACGCTTCTTAACATCATTCTAGTGTTTCTAATGTCATTTACCTGAAAAAATGTTTTGATGCTGTTTTTTCTGGGATTTACGGTAAAAAAACTATTATAGGCCCTAGTCCTGGACAAATAATAAAGCTCATTCGAGATTTCCATTGATCATGATTTTTTTAGTTCAGGAGTAGGGTTAAACTTTGGCGGCAAAACCGGTTCCACATAACATATTAAAATGAATACATATAAACATGAACACAATGAAAAGTAACAAGAATTTTTTGTATTGTCGAAAATGTAATAAATATCTTGTGAGATGGGTGAAAGAAATTATAAGAACAGTGGACATACAGTATGCTTTGCTCCGGATCACTGTGACCAAGAATATAATAAAAAGCAGCTTTCTGATGGTACTTTTTGAGTAACCGCATCTTTCCTGTCACCCTCCCATATAGGCCAAGGTAATGCAGTGCTTGCGATATGGTTGACTGATGCACCATTACACCACTCCAAACACAGAGCTCTGTAGTTCCTGCAAAGTGATTGTAGGCCTTTCTGTGGCTTCTCTCACAATACTCCTTGTTTGAGTGCTGTTTCAAGGGAAGGCATTGTCTTGGCAGTAACTGGGTGGGATGATGCAGTGTCCACTTTACATAAATATACCAGAAATCCAAGATCTGATGTTATCGAACTGGGTTAGATACAGCCTTATGTAGATGATCGTTGGATGCCGAGTCGGATGAAGCATGGTGGCCACGGATCTCGGATCGGTGTGATTATGTGAAGTACCGACTGTATCCAAAATCATATTTCTAAGAAGAAAATATCCTGATAATAATAAGAAATATCACAGTTTACATTTTTTATGCTTTGCAGTTGGTTCAGGACAGGTTATTTGAGCTTTCATCTTGTCTTGTCCGGTTTGAGCTCAAAAACTCATAACCTACTAAACTGATGATGCATAGTGCATTCTTAGAACACAGACCACTTGTCTCAACATTTTAAATTAAAGATAACTTTCATGAAAAACAAAACAGTAAACCATACACCATCTAAAGACCGACCGAACTATAACAACACGCATGTGATTTGCTAACATTTACTGCCAGACAAGTTAAAACAACTTGGCAGTCCTGCTTGCCCTCTTCACCCCAAACCAGCTTGATGGGGGTTAAGTCTGGAGACTATGCTGGCTATTCCATGATTTTAAGCCTACATCTTGTTCTTTTCTTTTAAGGCAGTTCTGACATAGCCTAGAGGGATGTTTTGGGTCATTGACTTGCTGTAAGATGAACCCCTGACCAAATAAGTGTACACCAGAGACACATGACGCCACAAAATGGTAGCCGTTTTGGTTCAGGGTGCCAATCACTTTGTGCAAGTTGCCGACTGCAACCAGAAAAAGAGCCCCAGACCATTCCACATCCTCCTCCATGTGTGGCAGTTGGTGTCACATACTGGGGAACCATCCTTTTGCCTACTTTACAGCGTACAAAACAAATGTTGTCTGGTGAGCCGCCTTTCACGCAAGCTGATGACTCTCAGAAACTTGTCTTCTTAATCTGTTGTACCTTTGGGTCTGCCAGACCTCTTTCTGTCAGAGTTTCCTCTAGTTTCCAAGAGTCTCTTCTGATAGTGTAGAAAACTCAACCCACTGAGTAGAAAACTCAACCCACTGACACCTTGGCTTTCTTTGCAATTTCTCTAAAGGAAAGATCTACACTTTTAATGGTTATAATGGTCTGTGTCTTCCTTTGTTAATTGCTTTTTACTACTTCCTGCAATACAGTACTCTCCAAATTATGCTTAAGAGGGTGTATTAACAAAGCATGTTCCAACACTGCTTTTATACAGACAGAGGGTTTGTAAGTAATCAACAAATGTTGGGAAACAGGAATTGTTAGCATTAACTTTCAAGGCTTAATTTACTTTCATTGCTGCAGAACAGCTTTAAGTTTTTAACCCTTTATTTGTTCCTTGAAAAAGCCCTTTTTTATAACTCCGGACAAGGCATTAAGGGAGAAAGCAATGGCACTGAAATAGCCATTATCGTCACCAAAAAATGTGGTGAACTGATGCATGTAGAAATGGTAAGACACAGAAAAGCAAGGAACACGTTTCAGTCCTTCTTTTGTCTCCATACAACACTTCACAGTGCCCTCTGTAGTTGTGTACTTTGAGTGTGCAACAGGACATGACGGAATTCCAAATACACATTTACTAATGTTAGCTAGATTGCAAAGCTAGCTGATGATGTCACTTCTGATGGCAGCATCAGAATGTAGTGTACAGAAATAATGTATGCTCATATACAAACGCATCAAAATTCAATGGACAGTACTTTATCATCATCACACATTAACCTTAACACTTTTTCATAGCTAGCAGGAGATTTTCAGGGACAAAAAGTTGAGTTCTTGACTGGCTAAGTCAATCACCTGATCAAAATCCTATTGAGCATGCCTTCAACATGCTGAAGAGAAAACTACCTTGAAACAAAGGCCTTGAAACAAGCAGGATCTTAAAACGGCTTTACTACAGGCCTGGCAGGGAAGATACCCAGCATCAGGTGTTGTCTATGGATTTCAGAATTCATCCAGTCATTGCATGCAAAGGAGTTGTGACCAAGTACTAAACATGACTACTACATTGAACATAATGTTAATCAGTACAAATCCTATATTTTTGGTACCATACAATGGGGGGAATATGTACAAAAAGGTACAGTCATTTTTAAATGGTTTAAAAACAGTCTCACATTAATGCTGACAGCCTGCACTTCAACTCCATAGTCATTCTATAGTTTTAAGTCCAAAGTGGTGAAATATAGAATGCAAAAAATATAAAAATTGGCACTGTCCCAAAACAGTATAATTCTAGATTGCATAAAGCCTACTCTAAAAGCCTGCAGAATTGGAGTGTCTACGTTTTGGAAGTTCTCAAGCACATACAGGCATACAGGCAGTTCTCCACCAACATTCTGAGGCTGATGTGCAAGGGGTTGAGATCGATTTCAAAATATTACTGTTTTGTTAAATCAGTGATTCTACACACGTTTTACAATCAATCCATACCTGTCACACTCTCTGTGGGGATTTTTGTTTACTTTATATTCTATATCTTTACCTGATATTCTAATTATGTGAACTGACTACAATACATGTAACAATTTTGTTTGTATTGGGCTCACTTTAGTAAAATGTAACTAGCCTATTATAACTGTCACAGTGCGGTGATGACCAGCGCCATCGTGCCGTGCACTCCCGGTTCCCGTCACTTCATGAACTCACCCTGGACTCATTCATTGTCTTGTCTCCCATAATCATGCACACCAG
This sequence comes from Esox masquinongy, assembly GCA_016801175.1. NCBI lineage: Eukaryota > Metazoa > Chordata > Actinopteri > Esociformes > Esocidae > Esox > Esox masquinongy. Next base: position 114,489 of record JACXGI010000555.1, read on the forward strand.
GTCCCAATCATCCATCAGTATGTGTTTAAATGTTTCTCATCTGCTCCCCCCAGTTGTCGGTTATTGTCGCTAATTGTTGCATGTTTTCTTGATCAGTTTCGTTTTGCTGTTATAACTTCAGCCCCTTTGCTTTAAATCAGTTTGTTTTTTGCATTCTATGTTTGTTTTGATTAAATCCAACTATTCAAATGCAAGTCAGCCTGCGCTTGGTTCCCCCACACCTCCACCACTCCACCACTTTACGATAACATGAAATTTGACTTGGTCTTGTGGTGGACATTTGAACATACACTGCGTGCACAATTATTAGGCAAATCATATTCCTCAAGATTTATTTTATTGTTGAACAAACACAGTGCTCTCAGTCAATCCAAAATATCATTGAACCTCAAACCTGAATGTTTAACAAAGGAAAAATGAGTTTTGATCTTTCTCAGGGGAATACATAAAAGTGCACAATTAGTGTGCAGAATTATTAGGCAACTAAATTACAGAAATAATTTCTCCAACTCACTTGTTTATTCTCAATTTTTAGAGTAAGTGCAACAAATAAGTAACACAAAATGAAAATTAAATAACATTTCTGGCCTTTCAAATATATACAGTGACCGATATAGCCACCCTTCTTTTCAATAACTGCCATGAGCCTTCCATCCATGCAGTCTGTCAGTTTCTTGATCTGTTCACAATCAACTTTTGCAGAAGCAGCAACCACAACCTCCCAAATGCTGTTCAAAGAGTTGTATTGTCTTCCCTGACTGTAAATCTCACATTTGAGAAGGGTCCACAAGTTCTCAATAGGATTTAGGTCAGGTAAGGAAGGGGGCCAGGTCATTATTCGGGCATTTTTGAGGCCCTTGCTTGCTAGCCAAGCAGTGGAGTACTTGGATGCATGTGATGGAGCATTGTCCTGCATAAAGAACATGGCCTTCTTGAATGCTGAGGACTTCTTCCTGTACCACTGCTTGAAGAAAGTATCTTCCAGAAACTGGCAGTAGGTATGGGAGTTGAGTTGGACCTTTTTTGGACCTTTTCAACCCAAAAAGGTCCAACTACCTCATCCTTAATGATAGCAGCCCATACCGGTACCCCTCCTCCACCTTGCTGGCGCCTGACTCGAAGTGGTGCCCTGTGTCCATTAGTGATGGCCACAGGCCCATCCATCTTGTCCATCAAGAGTCATTCTCATTTCATCGGTCCATAAAACCTTTGAAAAATCTGTCTTCAGGTATTTCTTTGCCCAATCTAAACGCTTCAATGTGTGAATCTTATTCAGTGGTGGTCGTGTTTCAGCCTTCTTGACCTTGGCCATGTCTCTGAGCACCTTGTACTTCTGGGCACTCCAGGTAGGTTGCAGTTCCAGAATATGGTGGCACTGGAAGATAATGGGTTCCCAGTAGCTTCACGTTGAATTCTTCTCAAGTCTTTTGCAGTTAATTTGCGTCTTTTCTTCTCTATCTGCACCCCAGTTGACTATTCGCAACAAAACGTTTGAGTGTCCGGTGGTCACGCCTCAATAGTTTAGCTATTTCAAGAGTGTTGCATCCGTCTGAAAGGCATTTTACAATTCATGTCTTTTCAGTGTCAGTTAAATCTCTTTTTTGGCCCATTTTACCTGAGGTCATGAAGCTGCCTAATAATTATGCACACCTTGATATTAGGTGTTATTCACTGTTGCCACACCCTCCTTCATTACACAAATACATATCACCTGAAAATGATTCAATCCAATGAGCATTCAAGTTTATATGGTTTGGAGTTGGAAAATGTGCATAGAAATAGTAATACGATCAGAATACTCACTTGCATAATAATTGTGCACGCTGTGTAAGTATGATGTTTTGTTGTTACTGACACTTCTCTATAGAAAGTTGGCAGTGGTGTTTTTCTTATGTATTGTTTCCTGTTTTTGGTTTCTATATTGTTACCATTTATTATATTGTGAGTATTTTGTAATTTGATATAAAGGAATAGGAGTAAGGAGAGTGGACTGTGAGTGAAGTATGTATGTTTTTACAATATAAGAGAATGGATGCATAATTAAAGGGGCGTAGGCCCATAAAACCAGCCTGTTTTACCTATATACTTTGAACAACCCGAGTTTCAGACATCCTGTTTAGCTGTTTTCTTGCCATGTATGTGAAGAATAAAAGATCTTGATAGAACTTTGAACTCAAGACCAATCATTTTTAGAACAGTCTGGTATAAGTTTTGATGGTCACTACTACTTCTCCTAATAATTAACTAGAAATATTGACTCAAAAACATAAAGGGGATTAACACAGAAGTCACTGACGACTGGTTTATCATAGGCACTGCAAACCCAGACATAAAGATGAAGGACATGTCTATCCCCCACTGTTTCAGCCACGGGCCACACAGCAACACTGATAAAGACTAGAAAATCAATAGAGCACCCTATGGTTTATGATCTTCCCTTACCAGGAGTGCTTATACAGCATCTAGCCTCTGACCCTGGAGTGAATTTTCTACACTTGCTCTCTGTTCTTGGCTTTGATGTTATCCTGAAAACCCTTCAGGCCAAAACATCACTGGACAACTGAGGTCACTAAATATCATTCAACTTTATTTCTCCCCCCATCCAATTTTAACAACAATCAAATATCAGAAGCAGTAGTAGGGCATCTATATCCTGAGGGGTTGGCGCTCAGCAATCCCATAGTTACCCTGCATCCTGTAATGAATCGTTGTCGCTAACAATGTTGTGTACTTCCTCGCCATAGCAACAAAGGTGAGAGTTCATTTGTTTTCATGAGGTGTGTCATGGGGAGCAGGAAGACAAATTACAGACCTGGGTGGCAGCAGCAGTGCTATTTGGCTGAATGCCTTGTCCTGCTGAAACCTTCCCCAGAGTGCCCTCACGCTGGCATAAGAGGAGAGGGGTTATCAGATTCTTTCCACACAATCACAATATAATCACAATATAACATGCAGCATACTTTACAGGAGGAAAGCTGCTCAAGTAGCTCATGAAATCTAAAACCTGGCATGGATGCCACAATATAATTAGGGTCATCTACAAGTAGGTATCTGTTTACCATACAACAGTTATTCCTATAAGATAATGATATGGCCCAGTGTCCATTGTGAGGGATCTAGGAAGAAGGCATTTGATAGAAATGGAGACCTTTTATGTGAAACAGATATCACTGACCTAGAAATCACTCACGATATGCCGCTAGGATGAAATGCCCCTTTAAGTTTGGATCCTTGGTTAGATTGTTAACAGCTATATTTAATTGATATTCTTGAACATAAAACAACAAGAAAAATATCAATTGTGTTGGCCAAGAGTATGTTATCCAATTTAGCCCACATTTCAAAGGTGTTATTTTAATATTTATGAAGAACTGGTACTCTAGTAACAAATCAGGGATAAGTCAAGACACTATCGGAATGTTGAAGAAGTTTGACATGCCAATGTTTGAAAGATTAATGAAAGAGATCAGTCTAAAGATGTAATCGTTCCCCACATAATTGTCCAGAAGGTGCGGGAGAAAGGACACACTGTAGTACGTCAGAACGTGTATTAAAGGCCTAGCATGATCTGAAAAATACATGTAATTTTGTGAACGCTCTAAGTTACAGTTATGCTCATAAGTTTGCATACCCTGGCAGGAATAGTGAACTTTTGGCATTGATTTTGAACATGATCATTCAAAAAAAACCTTTATTTAAGGATAGTGATCATATGAAGCCATTTATTATCACATAGTTGTTTGGCTCCTTTTAAATCATAATGCTAACAGAAATCACCCAAATTTCCCTGATCAAAAGTTTACATACCCTTGAATGTTTGGCCTTGTTACAGACACACAAGGTGACACACAGAGACGAAATAGCAATTAAAGGTGAATTTCCCATACCTGTGGCCTTTTAAATTACAATTAGTGTCTGTGTATCAATAGTCAATGAGTTTGTTAGCTCTCACATGGATGCACTGAGCAGGCTAGATACTGAGCCATGGGGAGCAGAAAAGAACTGCCAAAAGACCTGCGTAACAAGGTAATGGAACTTTATAAAGATGGAAAAGGATATACAAAGATATCCAAAGCCTTGCAAATGCCAGTCAGTAATGTTCAATGACTTATTAAGAAGTGGAAAATTCAGGGATCTCTTGATACCAAGCCAAGGTCAGGTAGAGAAAGAAAGATTTCAGCCAAAACTGCCAGAAGAATTGTTCGGGATACAAAGAAAAACCCACAGATAACTCCAGGAGACATACAGGCTGCTCTGAAAAAGACGGTGTGGTTGTTTCAAGGAGCACAATGCGGCAATACTTGAACAAAAATGAACTGCATGGTCAAGTTGCCAGAAAGAAGCCTTTACTGCGCCAATGCCACAAAAAAGCCAGGTTACAATATGCCCGACAACACCTTGACACGCCTCACAGCTTCTGGAAAACTGTAATTTGGAGTGACGAGACCAAAATAGAGCTCTATGGTCACAACCATAAGCGTTATGTTTGGAGAGGGATCAACAAGGCCTATAGTGAACAGAATACCATCCCCTCTGTGAAGCATGGTGGTGGCTCACTGATGTTTTGGGGGTATTTGAGCTCTAAAAGTATGGGGAATCTTGTGAAAATTGATGGCAAGATGAATGCAGCATGTTATCAAAAAATAATGGCAGACAATTTGCATTCTTCTACACGCAAGCTGCACATGGAACGCTCTTGGACTTTCCAGCACGACAATGACCCTAAGCACAAGGCCAAGTTGACCCTCCAGTGGTTATAGCAGAAAAAGGTGAAGGTTCTGGAGTGGCCATCATAGTCTCCTGACCTTAATATCATTGAGCCACTCTAGGGAGATCTTAAACATTCGGTTCATGCAAGATGACCAAAAACTTTGCATGACCTGCAGGCATTTTGGCAGGACGAATGGGCAGCTATACCACCTGCAAGAATTTGGGGCCTCATAGACAACTATTACAAAAGACTGCACGCTGTCATTGATACTAAAGGGGGTAATACACAGTATTAAGAACTAAGGGTATGCAGACCTTTGAACAGGGGTCAGTTCGTTGACCTTTGAACAGGGGATGTTTTGTTTTATGATTGTGCCATTCTGTTATGACCTACAGTTGAATGTGAATCCCATAAGAAAAAATAGATGTGTTTCGCCTGCTCACTCAAGTTTTTTTTTTACAAATGGTACATATATTATCAATTCTCCAAGGATATGCAAACCTTTGAGCACAACTGTATATTGATCATTTTGTTTGTAGTCACATTTGTCCTTGTTAGATAGAGCTGTTGGAGGTCATTTAACGATGTTCCCATAAGCAGATATATTGATACATATAGAGCGTGAACATTTTTCCATGATCTAAAAGAATGGAACTCTGAAGGAGCAGTGCTTCCAGCACCATGCCAGGCCCACTCTAAGGCACATAGTTTATTTGAATTTCCTCTTTTTGTTACTTTGTTGACTAACAAACTTGTGTTACTTTGCTAGCTAACTAACATACGTTATGCAGTGCAATGGCTTCCTTTCAAGACTGAGGTCAGATTTATATTTTTCCGTAAATGATTTAACATGGTAATATTGCACCGTACATTTGAACCAGAGTAGGCTAATGAAGATGATTTGAGAGACAGTGGTAGCTTGACATACTCTAAATGTATCAGCTAGCCACATTCTCCAGCCAATTTCCTGGTGAACCATGTATAAATATAGATGGAGTAATGTATAACGTGTTTTTGCTTTGTCGTTGAGTATTGAGGAGGAAATCTATTTAACCCATTTTAGAATAAGAGTGTTACATAAAATGTGGAAAATGTGAAGGAGTCTGAATACTTTCCCAATGTATTGTATATTTATTTGTGTGGAATCCTACCTGTAATATTTACAAGACTACATTTTGAACAATGACATGGCTTCCTCCTTCCCTTACTGAATGAGAACAGGATAGTATTAGCTAGTCCACATGAATATTGACCAGGTTTAGAGTAGGTGGATTTTACTGCGAGTGTCTAAAGCGAGTATGAGGAGAATACTGTAATGAACACAGAGACCTGGGGTGTGTGGTTCCAATTGCAGAAACGCAACTGTCGATTTATTTTGGTACAGGGGAGTAGGCAGGAGCAAAAACAGTAGAGACGGGCAGGTAAGGTTCGGTAACCAGGAGATCAATCCACGAAGGCAACGGCACAGGCAGGAATCGGCAGAGAGGAGAAACCAGAAGCAGGCAGGCAGGACAGGATATCGGGTGATCAGTCCGCGAAGGCAACAGTACAGGCAGGAGTAGATGGTAGGAGAATCCAGGGACAGGTAGGCAGGTCGGAATACCGGGTGACCAGTCCGCGAGGGCAACAGTACAGGCAGGGTTAGGCGGTAAGAGAATCCAAGGGGCAGGCAGACAGGTCAGGATGCAGGTTTCTAGATAACAAGATAGGACGGGGACGAGAAGGGAAAGAGCAACAGGCTGGGAGTAAACAGGCAAATGCAATGAGCTAAACAACGGCTTGGCAGGTCCACTACGAACAATACCTCACACTGGAGTGGAGGCAGAGCACAGGCTAAATAGAGAGGTAAACAGGGCACAGGTGTTAGTATTCCGGTGATTGGGATCTGGATTGCTGGATTGTTCATGAATACTGGGAAGTGAGGGCGTAACGGTGACAGGTAAGGAGCGCAACGGGGAGGAGTTGGATCCGGAACGACGCGAGAACCTCACAAATACAAGTCAATGCCAACTGATAGATGGACTGGTGAGAAAGTTTCAGTGGGGAATATCTTAGGCACTTGCAACCATTTTTGTAGAAAAAAAAGATAAATTAACATAATACATTCATTCACTGCAGATGTATACTGGTCATGTATGCTAGTAGTACAGTAAACATCTTATAAATAAACCCTGTTTGTGTTAGTAAACAGTGATGACGTATTTTGTGGGCGGAGCCGAACTGGTGGCAAAAAGTGACAGTAAACTCTTTACAACATATAGGAATATGGATCATCCGTACGTCTTCAATTATTTTGTAAAGAAATGTCATATCACAGACATAATATTAACGTATATCCCATACATTCATGAAATGCTTGCACAAAAACTGAGTGATGTAAGCTAAACTGTCTCAGTATAAGCAATTTGATTTGTTTGCTTGCTAATTCTGCTTAAACGCTAGCTAATGTTGCTAACGTTGGTCCATGGTGTTTACCATTGGTCTATGGTGTTTACTGAGAATGCCAGCTTTGTGCTGCTGTTACTAATTCATTGTTATTATTATAACTACATCATTGATTTTGCCTGTGTGTGATAAACAGTGGACAAAACTTTGCCTGATATGAAATGAGCACAGCAGAGACGAGCATTCTGGATGATTTCATCAGTCCAGTCTGTCTGTTTAATGGCTTGCAACCATAAACGTCTGCATTTAGCTTCAAAGGCGACAACGGTATGCTATAAAAATGAAGGCCATCTTTTTTGCATTCCTATTCTGACATCCAACGGCACAACAAGACATTTTTTTTCTTTAGTCTGAGGATCTTGCCTGTTTCCCTACACTTGTTCCTGCAGTTTTCTGCTACCACTAAACATCAGTGACGTAACCATGACTTCCACTCCAAATGGGTCCATAGCCCCTTTAAACTGTTTGCAGGTTTCTTAATGTGATGATGTGGCCACTGCACAGGGTAGGAAACTGAAACTCTACAATAATAAACAAAACTCAAAAAGGGTTTTAGTTGAACATGAGAAAACAAAGGGCAACTAGCAAAACTGCCTGGCACCAATATCTCATTCTGTTACTGTGAACTGTTGCTATGGTGACAGAGGTGACACATGACTGTCTTAAATCAAAACGGATTGTAAAGAAATCTGTGTTAGATACTTGGTGCACTTGCCTCTATGTTAACTTTATGTCCTCTCTCCCTTTTGTGTTATGTGGGTTTGCTTAATGAAAGAAGTTCAATTAAATAGCTCAATTTACACCGAATGGCAGCCTGAAAATATCGAAACATCTTTTGCCACCCAAAACATTGCAAACAACATATTTTCTAAAGTTAGGGCTATTTGCATTGTCAAGGATTAGGCAACATCATTGCACATACACAAAAGGTCAACAAACAACTGTAGAATCAAAAACTGGAACAAAAGAAAATTGTGCCATGTTGTAAGCATACTAGCTTGCATTGACACTGTACAACACCTCTGGAAAAAGCAACTAATGTCAACTCGGCTTATTTAGACATCAACCTCAGCAGATCAGTCATTTTAGTAATTTAACCTACCGTTTGACATCTGCTGCAAGCAGTAGCTAGTTATCCTCTTTTCCACTCAACTTTGTCAAGCCTTGTTGGCCCTCTTCTGTTTCCCACCACGAGTGCTTACAAAAATGTATTGTTCAAAGGGAAATTAATGGTATAGTGTGTCACCAGCACTCATTTAACAGAACACTGTGCAAAAGCTTTTTATGGCTAAATCGTTAAAGTAGCCTACAGGGTTCCTGGCATTGTTTTCATTATGTAATGATAGGCTGATGGTTATGATACTGTACGTTTAAGAGGCATAATGTGCTATGCCATGCCTTTGACCAGAATTCTTTGACACTTATCTACCCTAGCTTTTCCATAGTTGCACATTGCTAAATAGTATTTATATTATAAATGATATGTTAATGGTTAGAACCCCAGTATACTTCGGGTATGACATCACATAACGTTTTCAAGGGTTTGTGGATAGTGAAGTGCTGTATACAGGCACATTGCGATTTGCTGTGCCTAAAAAAGCTATTAGCATTGGTATTGGCGATGTACCACACCCCACCATACCTTATTGCTTGCATTACTGAGCACCCTAAACCCCTGTCTTTTTCTTTCTTACCCCAGTATTTAACACTATGTTTTGTGATCTGTTTCCATTCCAAGTACACAAATACATTCTATAAGGGAGGTTTACATCAAATCAAAATAACTATTTAATACTGTTTCCTCTTGAAATATACAAGTAGATATTATAATAGAAGCAATGTATATCAAATAAAAATCTAATGAAATTGATTTGTTTCACGCTTTATTGACAGGTGTCAACAAATAAAGAAATACCTACTCCAAGTAAATGGAGTTAATTAGATAAAATCGATAATGAAGATTGAAGGTATTAACAGGTAGGCACATATAATTAGTTGTGGCAGCAGATAGGTCATAAACAGTAATGGTAGCTTGTTTGAGTTTGCTGTGTGTATGTGTGTAGCGTCAAAAAAGTTTTTTCATGTTGTGTGTGAACGCGTGTGTGTGTATAGTTATGTATTATCAAACGTTACATTCGATAATACATTTACATTGATATTCTATAATTTTGCAGCCTTGCTTAACAGCCTGGGGGAAGACGTTGTGCAAGGTTTTGATGGTTCCAGACCTGAGGCAATAGTACTGCACCTCATGTGAAATATGGCCAATACTGTATATAGGAAATTTTAATTTTCCTAGAAGAAGGGAGGTAAATGCATTACCTCCCCTCTATTACCATTATTCCAATTAGAGTGGTTTGGATTTCCTTCCTACCAAATATGGCTGCAACTTCGTCCAATTCTGGAACTTGTGACTGTGACAATAGCTGCTCTAGTTATTTTGTAGACACTATATGAATTCACAAAACATTGGTTACTACTCAAAGTAGAAGATGCATCTTTTGAGTTGGTAACACATAAAAAGCCATTGCTGTGAGCAGGGTAATCAATGTTATTGGCTTAGGTCTGCCTTTTCATTGCTGTCAGTTAGGTTGATGGACATGTTTTGCGACCAATCAAAGGGCTTGTTTTAATATAGTGAGAAGTTAGGTCTCAAAAAATTATACTTAATACATACATGTGAATTGTCTTTTCCACCTGTCTAATCCCAAGGTATTATGATCTAAGAATCTACATGATTTTTTATCATTTCAGCAGTGATTTTGATTAAGCTGAAAATAAAATTTTATAAAACTACTTATTTATATCTGTAAAGTAATGGATTCTGCAACTACAGGTTAAATAACACCTTGTGAACACTGCTCCCTGCTGTATTTTCTAGTAGCTACAAGTACGATGCCAAAGGCTTTGTCATTGGAGATCTGAGAGGATATGTTCCCAATAAATTACATGTGAACATAAAATGCAATATTTGAAGTCTCTTTTCACCTTTTATTGTCATTCCCATCAAACCATGAGCAGTTTTTTGGCCAGCATGCTGTTGAACCCTGGACTATATGACTGATTTAATACAGTTCCATACCAGCTTTTCAAGTCATTGCCAGGATTACTCCAGGAGAGACTGTAACTCAGCCCTCTTTCAGGGTGGTTGTGGTTGGTTGGTGTCGCTTTGGTTGATGCTTGGTAATGTGGGTGGATTGATCTCTTGCCTGGGACCTGTCTGGGGTTACCCTCGGATAGGGCCACAGTGTCACTGGACCCCCCTGTCTCAGCCCCAAGGTTTTACACTGCTATATTATTGTGCTGGGGGAGTAGGGCCAGTTCTCCTTCTCCATTGTCAATCCTTGCAAATAAGGATTGCTCTCTCTAAATTTTCCTTGTCTCCTGCTTCGTCTAAACTTAGGAGGACATGAGGTCTGGGACCACACCTCAGGAATACCAGGCTCGAATTACACATAGCTGTCCCTGTCCAAAGTCCTCCTGGTTGGACTTTGGACATTACTTGTATTCATAAAATGTTCACCCGGCACAGCCAGAAGAGGACAGGTCACCACTCTAATCCTGGTTCCTATCTAGATTTCTTCCTAAGTTTTGGCCCCTTTTAGGGAGTTTTTCCTAGCCAGTGTGCATCAACACTGTTGTTGCTTGCTCCTTGGGGTTTCAAGCTGAGTGTTTTGTAAAAGAACTTAATGAGAACTGCTGATGTAAAAAGGGCTTCATAAATGAATTTGATTGGTTGATTGATTGGACCATTTATACATACTTAGACTACAATGGGTTTTGCATTGTGCAAAATCTCAAAAAGATATATTCTTAAAGAGGATCAGGTAGTGAAGAATTTTGATATTGTCTAAGCAGTGTTTACACTGCAAGGAACTGGATGCACTAGCTGCATTGCTGGAAAGAGCATCATTACCAAAGGTAAATAAAAAATCTGCCATAATGCATGTTTCTCCTGGTAATCCTATTCAAACAGTCACTTACATTGTAGTTACTCTTTGTAGAATCAAGAGCTTGTAGAGGGATATGTGGACAGTAGTAACAGTACTGACGGACTACGCAGCCTAAAGGCAGATTGATCTCTGGACATATCCGCAGTCTGCTTCCCTTCTGAGCCCAGTTAAACTTGCTAACACAACTGATTGCAAACATAAACGATTTGCCCTCCAGAATTATTTTAACCCATGGTAAAGATGAACAAACACAAAAAGCAAGTGAAAAAGTATAATTGTTCGTTATTAGTTTAACCTTAAAGTCAAAATATGAGAAAACAAATAACCTTAATCAAGGCAAAATATATGAAGAAAAAAAACAAGAAAAAAATACAGGTAGTTCTCAAAAACATGCCACAGGTGGTACACCTGGATTTTATACTCTTCTCTCTCTCCTCTTCCCAAGATAACATCACTGAGTCTTCTCCTGAATCTATAGGAATGCTTTGGATCATTGTCCTGCTGAAAGATCCGACAATGACCCAACACTTTGTGTTTGTAGCCAAAAAGGTATTTGTCTCATATGCTCATAGAACCCAATTCCAATCAAAGTTCTGATTAACTTTAGTAAACTCCAGACTCTTATGCATACATTGAAAGCAGAGCCTTTCTTCTATCAACATATACAAGTATATTGTTGGCATCAAGGTAAAGTCTAATTCTAGTTTTATAGAAATGTGAATTAATTTTCCACATGTGAACCTTGCAGACCTCACAAAATAAATTTAAATCCTCTTCCAGGAAGGTTCATTAAAGCTCCAGTTGATTAAAATGTATTAATTATTGCTCCAATCGTGGAGATCTGTATTTTCAGATGTGTAGTTATTTCATAGAGACTATCAAATTTAGGTAGGTCAAAAACCTTTAGCCTTGTTTCATGTATTCTCTGACCTTCTCAATGTCGATGGTGAAGAGAATTTGGCAAATGTTTCACGTTATATTTATGCTCTAGTTAAACTGGAAGTCATGGCTGATCACCTAAAGGAGAATTTGAAATTGGTAATTTCCTCCAAAGAGCCTCCTATTTTTAGACTAGGAGCTAAGAGATAACAGCTAACTAGCTTGGCATTGTAGCAACATTCCACAACATGTTGTTCTGAATTCCAGTGTTTATAGCCTATCCTGTACATAGTTATAACTTTAACCATGCAAACAAACACTTTTTGTATACATTTCCCATGATTAGTGTGGTGCCAGACAGAGATATATTATGAATAACTTGCTATTAGTACTATGTAGCTAGCTTTCTACTTAATGGAGCGCTTACCTGGAGGAGAGATATGGCCACCATCTTGATTTTCAGGTCCATATCCGCCCATGTTTTCTTCTATTGCTTGAAGGCATTGTCTATATTTGAGTTGCCTCCAGAACTTCAGTATTCTTTGAGACTGTTACCTGAAATAGACAGGATGAAAATAAATGAGAAAAAGCATTGGGAAGATACTGACTCTATGACCGTGGGCACACTGATCCTTCCCTCCTACAATTTACATTAAAATGAACATTTTTAGCATTTGTTTTGTGGTAATATTACAAATGCCACTTTTTAGTTCCTAGTACTAATGACAGTTTCTTTGACTGGAAAAAACAGATATATTAATGCGAAGATATATAGTTCTATTAAATTTGGTTCATAGTCATTTCTGGGGAAGCCAATAAGTTTTACCTACATTTTTAAGAAGAATAAATATTTCTTGATTAAAATTTAATTAGATTTCTTCCCCATTTTAATGTAGAATTAAGATAATAAACAACAACGTAATTTTTAATAGCCTTTTTGCTCATCTCTACAAAGTGCCAGTATTTCTGTAGGGCACTGTAACAAAATTTGCTTAAAACAATAAAAATCAGGATATTTTCATTGGGAAGACGTGATAAATATCTGATTTCCCCGTCCAGAGAGTACTCAGTTTTGACATGGGCTTATGTCACAAAACATACTGTAATTGTCTGACATATTTTGATTGCTCTCAGTGCTTTATTCCTCAACTTCTCATCTCACTCAGGGTGTTAGAGGAGTAGATCCCTAAGGTCCCACCTTCAATAAGTATTGAGAGCAATGCAATAAAATGAGTGATCAAGGACGAGAGGAATCAGTGAGTAGACACAGCTGTTATAGAATATTCTACAGAATATTTTTAAATGTGTTTAAGCGTTAACCCATTTGGACATCATTTAATGACAGTTCTATTTACAGTGAGAGAAAAAAGTATTTGATCCCCTGCTGATTTTGTGCGTTTGCCCACTGACAAAGAAATGATCAGTCTATAATTTAAATGGTAGGTTTATTTGAACAGTGAGAGACAGAATAACAACAAAAAAATCCAGAAAAACGAATGTCAAAAATGTTATAAATTGATTTGCATTTTAATGAGGGAAATAAGTATTTGATCTCCTCTCAATCAGAAAGTTTTCTGGCTCCCAGGTGTCTTTTATACAGATAATGAGCTGAGATTAGGAGCACACTCTTAAAGGGAGTGCTCCTAATCTCAGTTTATTACCTGTATAAAAGACACCTGTCCACAGAAGCATTAAATCAATCAGATTCCAAACTCTCCACCATGGCCAAGACCAAAGAGCTGTCCAAGGATGTCAGGGACAAGATTGTAGACCTACACAAGGCTGGAATGGGCTACAAGACCATCGCCAAGCAACAATTGGTGAGAAGGTGACAACAGTTGGTGCGATTATTCGCAAATGGAAGAAACACAAAAGAACTGTCAATCTCCCTCGGTCTGGGGCTCCATGCAAGATCTCACTTCGTGGAGTTGCAATGATCATGAGAACGGTGAGGAATCAGCCCAGAACTACATGGGAGGATATTGTCAATGATCTCAAGGCAGCTGGGACCATAGTCACCAAGAAAACAATGGGTAACACACTACACCGTGAAGGACTGAAATCCTGCAGCGCCCACAAGGTCCCCCTGCTCAATAAAGCACATGTACAGGCCCATCTGAAGTTTGCCAATGAACATCTGAATGATTCAGAGGAGAACTGGGTGAAAGTGTTGTGGTCAGATGAGACCAAAATCGAGCTCTTTGGCATCAACTCAACTCGCCGTGTTTGGAGGAGGAGGAATGCTGCCTATGACCCCAAGAACACCATCCCCACTGTCAAACATGGAGGTGGAAACATTATGCTTTGGGGGTGTTTTTCTGCTAAGGGGACAGGACAA
>JACXGI010000556.1:6364-54183 GCA_016801175.1 Esox masquinongy
AAAAAAAAAAAAAAAAAAATGAGACTAGTACTGTTTGATACAGATTGGTTCAGTACAGTAGACCAGGTCCAGTAAAAAAAGGTTGAGTAAAGTAAACCAATAGTTTTTAGTAGAGTAAGGTTCAGTAAAGTAGACCAGTGCTGTTGAGTACAGTCGGGTTTAGTAAAATAGACCAGTACTGTTCAGTACAGTAGGATTCAATAACATAAAGCAGTACTGTTCAGTAGAATATGGTTCAGTAAAATAGACCAGTATTGTTCAGTACATTAAACCTTACTGTACTGAACAATCCTAAGTTAGCAAGGTTCAATAAAATAGATCACTACTGTTCAGTAGAGTATGGTCCAATAAAATAGACCAGTTTTGTTCAGTACAGTAAATCTTACTGTACTGAACAATACTAAGTTAGCAAGGTTTAGTAAAATAGATCAGTACTGTTCAGTAGAGTATGGTCGGGTAAAATAAACCAGTATTTTTCAGTACAGTAAACCTTACTGTACTGAACAATACTAAGTTAGCAAGGTTTAGTAAAATAGATCAGTACTGTTCAGTATGGTAGGATTCAGTAAAACAGACCAATACTGTTCAGTAGATTAGGATTCAATAACATAAAGCAGTACTGTTCAGTAGAGTAATGTTCAGTACATCTTAGTACATAGGGTTTAGTAGATAAGTGTAGCTCAGCACAGTGCAATATACTAAATACTGTACTCTGAATTGTACTGACCTATTGCCTACCTGACAGTACTGCTCTACTGCGACTGTGCTGTCCAAATGTGAAACAGACTTATCAATGAGGTGACAGTCATACTCCCACTATTAAAATTCTATGCCTTTTTGTAATTAAGACCAACTCTTAATATTCAACATCAATGAAAACTGTGTATCTCCATAGCAGAACTTAATTTTTTAAATAAAATTAACAAGTCATGAATATAAAATAATTAGAAATGTATACAAATTGGGAAATATGTTGTTACAAAGTTTTTGCCAAACAGTGAAGATGTATTTACAGGTATTTGTTAGAGCTTAATGCAATAACAGAAAACATGTGATCTTGAAAATCAGGACACCTTTTTTTCCACCAAAAAAAAAAAATTCTTAATATTAAAATTGTATACATACTTTGATAGAAGTATAATTCGAAACACTATGTAGAGAGACAACCACATTGTTTTTTTTTTTTAAATAAACACAACTGGGTTAATGTCAACTACAGACACCATGAAATTCATACTTCACATTAAGTGTCCAACAAGTGTTAAAGGCTTTGATTAATACTTATGAAATAACTGCATGTTACAAAGTTTTCATAAACCCCACCAATATAGACACTGAACAGCTATGACTGTTACAAAGTAGTAATTGGATGTGTTTCATGCAGGAAAAGGCATATTTAAACAATTACTTGATATTATTGCATTAGAGAATTAAGAAATATTTACAAAAACATACAGAATTATGACTCAACTTTCATTGTGGATACAAAAGGCAATTTCTATAGTGGAAGTGTGACACAGTTACCACACACCTTTGTTAAACACATGCAGGTCTGGTCTTCCTGCAATGACTAGATTTTACACATTAGGCAACATCTGCACATGGTGGTTGTGCTCCAAACCGGCTGTAAAACACACCATCCAATTTTAAGGAGTAGAAGTCCTGTACATGCTGATATATATGGCGACTAAAGGTGATTTGGAATTAGGGCTCTCACGATATCAGATTTTCACTACACGATTATTATGGCCAAAAGAATTCACGATAACGATGTTATCGCAATATCTATAGAAAATTTGAAGAAAAATATGATGATAATGCTATCAGTCAAATTCATCTTTAACTTTGTTTGTTGTGTGTTTTGTCTCTGTTTTGGCAAATTAATTACACTCAAAATACGAGTGTAGGGAAGTGGAGAGTTTGTAACCATAAAAAAAATAAAATAAATAAAAACGCACAAAAAGTACAATTACACTTAATGGATAGTGAAAAGGCAACCAGATAAACAAACTGATATACAAAAGATCCACAAGGCCTAACACCGAGAGGGGTTTTTGGAAAAATAAAACTAATCTTTGCCTAGTGAATAGGCTACAAAAACGGTGGGTCTTTGCGTTAATTCAAACACCAGTGCATAGGTCCAGACTCGTAGTTTACACACATGCATGGTTTGTCCAAAGGTGACATGGATAAGCTATAGAAAAACCAAGGAGTTTTTGGAAAAATACGAGGTCAGTTTCGCCTAGTGAATATGACATTATTATATGTATAATTAACATGATATCAATATTTCATTTTTTTAATATATCGCAACACCCCTATACTGATTTCTACAGACCGTTGGGGTTGGAATCAATGTTCAGACAATTTGAATAGACAGTGAACTACGTACGCTGGTGTTGTTCCATAGCAAGCTTGCAACGGTAATAGGTGAAGAAGTCTCCTCCAAACAAAAAAGAAAATTTGGGGTTGTCCTTCTGTTTCTCCATTGTCATCTTCTCAAATTCTGGTCCGTTCCGAGCAACAAACTGGGCCAATTTATCAATGACATTTTTCAGCTCTTGGTCTGTGAAAGAAAAAAAAGTTGCCAAGTTTTGGTGAGTCAGTCAGAACATTAAATGTAATACTGTTTTGTTGAAATGGGCAAACTTGAGTTGCTACATCCATTTTTGGATTTGTAAATGGGATATTTATCTATTCATTCTTAAAGAGTATGCAAAATGCCTAGTTTAGTTTATTTTTAACCGTGTAACTGTTGTAACAAAGTAGAACTTGCTTGCTTTACTCAATTTTTATGAACATAGTAAACGTTAAATAGTTTCGAAACAAGTTTCAAATATTTGTAAAAAATGAATTGTTAGTCCTTGTATTCATAAGCATTTTAAAGTGGTTACGTTATTTCAGACACACCACTTAGCTTAAACAGGGAGACACTTTTGTTTTAACTACTGACTCTTTAACATCTATTGTTATTCTTAGCCATGTTAACCCCCGTTTCTATCCAAAAAGTTAAAAACGTACAATTGGGCATAGTGTTAGAGTTACTTTTATGTTTAGGCATTAGCCTACCTGTTTTATTTAGGTGTTATGGCTAGGTTAAGTTTAGGCATTAAGGTTTCTAGGTTTCAGAATCTCAGAAGGTAATAAAAACAAAAGCGCATCTCTGGACAGGTAGGTAGTGGGAAAGAAATGTGTCCAGCAACAGGGAAAGCATCAACGCATGCGCGCCTGTCCTATGCATAATGCTAGCGATCTAACGTCTTCCAGCTAGGTGCATCACAAAGTCAAAAACCGATCGATTGGCAATGGAACCACCAACCTAGAAATAGATAAATTTGCTGATAAAACAATACAGCTAACAAAAACGATGTATTCTGGTTTGTAACGGACATTCATGTGCCTGACAATATAGCTAGCTACTCTACTGTACAAATTAGCTGCGCAGCTTCAATACTTAAAATGTAATACAGCTACAAACCCTCAGGAGCTGTGGGAATATCCATTTTTGTCTTCAATCAAGTAACAGCGATCCCGCTGAACTACAAAGACACACAGGGGAGATTAATTTGTCACAATATAGCTAGCTATTCCGTTGAAGGAAAACAGCTAACTAGAGCAGATATCCAAAATGTTTGAGCCACTCCCGCACCGGAAGTTCTTCAAGAACTTCAGACTGCTTCCGTTCCGGGCCATAGTACAAAGCAGATACCAAGTTACTGCCCCCCCCCTAGCGACAAGTCATGCACTTCTAGGTAAGAAAACCACAACGTTTAGTTACTTAAAAATAAATAATACTTGCGAAAATTAATTGCTTTCGGCTTTGTACAATATTACTGTTTACATTTCACCTCTGCTGGCATGGCCAAAATAAGGAAGACATTTGAAATGTTTGCTCCCTTAACATTCTTATTAAGAAAATGCCCTGTTGCAATGCAAGTTGCGTACTGTTCTACACTTTCTTTTATTTAAATTCCATACAATTATATGGTGCCCATACCTTTCCCACCAAACCTGCACCTTACGGAACAAGGTTAAAATGTCAGTGACTTGTGGTTACCAAGCTATACGCTGATAATCTACAGTTAACAACGTTTTCCACATGTCAACCATAGGTGGCGTTATAGGAATATTTTTCACATGCTGAAGCCCTTGGGCTCCAGAGAAAATACCCTTGCCAGTTGCCATAGTTCACAAATGTTGATTCTAGTAGAGATTAAGTGGAAAACCCACAGTTTGGGATGAGATTGTTCATAATCTAGTTATGTGGGCTGAGGAGCATGCATGTGAGTTATATATTTGGATTTACAGAAGTGATGAGGACTAAATGGCTTGTCTTTCTCTCCTCCCTCATAATAGATTACAGTGTAACAAGATTATTCAAACACAGTGAGCAGACTGATCATACCAAGTGCGTTTCCCCTTTCTTCTGTTCTGTATGCTTGAGTGTGATCCAGGCCTATGTGGACACGTGGGGCCAAATGTCAACACAAAGATTGTGAAAACTGAAAAATCTGTCCCAACAATGTTTTTGGCCAGTCTCCACTAGGAACATTTTCATTTCCAGCTTAGGATAAAATGTACTTTTAGGTTTAGATATTGAGGGTTAGGTTTTAGGGCTAGGTTAATTTTAGGCACGAAGGATTAAGGTTAGGGTATTACGGTTAAGGTTAGGGTTTGGTTAAGGCTAGGAAACATAGATACATAGGTTTTTGTACTCCGCAAGGTAAGAAAAACAAATATGTGCGTGTTTGTGGGACCAAGTGCAAATGTGATAGTATAAACAGTAAGGGTTAATAGGAAGTGTTTCACATGGAATATAACAATGGCTCTAAAGTTGCAGAGAAGTAATGACAATCTCAGCCTGAATGTATAGGCCCTTGTACAGCCTATTCCCGTGCGTGTTTTCTGGTGAACTAATTAATTTTGATGTGACAACAAATAAATAAAATAAAGCACATTCACATAATAGTCAGTGTTTTTGCATATCTGTTCTTCTCTGTCAAAGCGGAGGCATTGGAACATGAAAACAATTTAAAGAAAGCCAATTAAGTCACTTTCACTCAATATTAATATCTAAACCATTTTTTTAAATTCATGCCCATCTGATGCTACCCAATACTTTTATAAACACAATAAAGTAAATATTTTTCCAATGGAATGTATGAAATATATTTTAGAATCCTCATTAACACAATAGGGGTTCCAAAAAGGCTTTTCTAGTGTTAAACCAAAGAACAACAATAAATTTAATTTTTCAAATTTGGAATGACTTTAATTGACGAAAAGCACAGCCAATACTGCAGAAGACATCTACATCAACGGTCCCAAGTCTCGGGTGTTTCTGCAATGAAGGAGTGTCCTGAATTGAACATCAAAAAAAGAAGAGAAAAAGAAAATAGTTTTCCATACATATGTACAAACATACAAGCAAAAGAGAGAGGGATCCATTGTTCATAGTGTTAATAAATAGTGTAATTACAAGTTTATGTGTGTGTGTGTGTGTCTGTTGAGTGGGGGGGTACTCTGAACACTGGCGCCAGTCAACAAATCCTCCACTCACACCCCCTCTCTGAGTGACCTCCAATTATGTCATGCGAAAAAGCTGTGTCCCATTGAAATGCTCTCTTAATCAAACCCAATTAATTCCGCTCCTTTCCCTTATTATCCGCAGTGAGGACCGCGTCCTCCCAATCAAACTTCAGCCCTGGCCCCTTCAGAAGCATCGGAGTCAGTAACAAAATAATAGCTATGCAAAAAAAAATGTATTCTTTGTTAGATACTCCGTTGTTCTTAAGTATGCTTTAAGCATTTAAGTACTTGCAAGTTAGTGAGCGTTTTGAGACTAAACCAGGGGTTCCCAAATTTCATTGGCCCATGACCACATTTTCATTTTAAAATGTTTTTGGGTCCCCATCATGTAAAAAACAAATGTATGTATGTTCACTTTATTTTATTGAAGCTGTTACAGTCCATCAAAAAACTTAAGTAAGTAAAGTTTAAAATACATCAAAAAGGTTTGCAAAGCATCATGGAAGATTATATATTATATACATACACTGCAACACAAAACCCTCTATCCAACCCAGTGAAAACAGTAATAACACTGGACTTTAGCATGAGTGGGGACAGTGGGATGCTCAGCTCCAATATTCTTAAGAGCTGCCAGAGACTGGAGTTAAGGATTAATCTCAGGTTAGTGTGTCTTGCTAGATATAGAACTAAGCATCTGCAACATCTTTTAATTCATTGTTCATGGCAAAACATGTGGTCAAGATGGATTTTAAAGCAATCCAGATTCATGAATTAGGTTTGCACATTTTTAATGTAACAGTCCAATAAGTATGGAATTCCCCGTTAACAGAGTGGAGAAAAACCTCATCCTTATCCCAAAGACAAAAGCATCTTTGGGGATATGTTGGTACACACAGTATAGTCGCTGATGACAGGACTAATGACGACAAGGCAGGGACGTGTGAGGACAACGCAGCGTGTTTACTCTAAATCACCTTAATCCACCCCGTTGGCTCCGGTTCAAAATGACAACAAAAATGGAGGAGATGGTTGGATTTCGCTTCTGTGTTGATCTGCTGCTCTTTTCCCATGCTTTCCTTTGTGCCACTCACTCCAGCTCAATGCATGCCTGCCCTGGCCCCGGCTGCACCATGCCAAGATGTCCAGCAGTCAGTGTCTGCTCAGGCCCGGCCTGGGCACTAATCCCTAAGCTGTCAGAGGACCCCGCTCTGAACTCATCCTGGTCCGTAGGAAAAGGCTCTAATTGGGGGATTTTCTACATCATTAACCCTGATGAGCTGCCATCCCACCCTCACCACTCCCACCTTCCTGTCTCTCTATGGCTTCAACACACTCTCTTTCTTTCTGTCTCTTTCTTTCTCTTTCACACTTCTACACTCACACTCTTTCTGGCTTTATCTCTCTCTCCTGCTTGCATTCCCTTCCTCATGTTCCCTCTACACTGGCCCCCCACCTTCCCCATCCACCCCATGATTAGGATGTCATCCCATGATGAAAAAAAAATGAAACTACCACTTGTTGCCATTAAAGTTAGCCTTGTTTTAATGATAATCCATAACTAGTCCACTCAGATTTACCTTTTACCGCCGGACGTGAGAGATCATAAACACTTTCTTGAACAAAGTTTTGTTAAGAACCACGGCTCATTAAATGAAAAAACAAATGTTTTATTCATTTTTTACATTCCCCAGACTGTTGTGTTCACTGTTCACATGTTGGCCCCAGATGGCCCCCGACAAGAGTTCCTCCCGGACTCCCATCTGTCCGGGAGGGTGGTTCACACACCGGGGAGGCATGACCAGCCCGCTATGAACATGTGCTGCAGCGGCAGCACCCAGGGGCAATTAGGGAGCAAAGGGCCCCATGGCCAGGCCAGCCCCCCTCCTCCCAGGAGAGCCTGATTGATTGGAGCCTCATCTTTCTAACGGGCTGGCACTGTGCCACCAGCCAAGGACCAGGGGAGAGGAGGGGCTGGTAGGAAAAGAGGCTACTATTCACTGTGTTAGATCCTATCTTTCAGATACTACAGAAGGACTGCTGCTACAGTGCTGAATCACTATACTACGTCAGTACTGTAACTGACAACCATTTACATTTAAAGATTACTTACTAGATCAATAGTCACAGAAACTGGCTGCATAGAGTAGATAGTACAAAAGGGACAGAAGACAAATTCTATCAAACTATATTTGTTTATTTTCTGAGTAGATATTAATTTTATCCAGAACATGAAAATCAACATTTCAGACAAAATCTAAGTAAACAGTACGATCACTAGAACATATAACAAACAGACAGATATACAGGGAATTAAAAAGTGTCCTGTATATTTTCAGATATACATCTAAAACAAACAGGTTTCTAGTGCATTTCTTTAAACATATTTCTAAACTTTGGCTTTTTCATGGTCCCACAACCGCATGATGAACGATCATGTCTAAACATATTGTTTAATGTGCAAACTAACCCTGTATCTCTGTTGGGTGTGAGGTCCCCGAAATACCTGACAAGAGTTAAGAGCTAAAGAGCATGCACCAATAACACATAAGCTAGACAACTGCAAGTAAGTTAGAAAACAGAATGTACAGCCCATTTAATATGGCATAAATAGCAAAACAAAAATTTTGATACATGAGCGTTTAGTATAAAATCCCGATACACACCAGTAAAAAAACCTGAATAATACTTGATTTATTGACCAATGGGCCATTACTGTCTACGACAAATAGACAGCTTTTTATACAGTACCAGTCAAAAGTTTGGATACACCCATTCATTCAAGACTATTTCTTTAATTTTACTATTATCCACATTGTAGAATAATGGTGAAGATATCAAAACTCATTATCAATATCAATGTCAACTGTTCAGAGACTGCGTGAATCAGGCCTTCATGGTCAAATTGCTGCAAAGAATAAACTACTGAAAGACACCAATAAGAAGATACTTGCTTGGGCCTTGAAACAAAAATAATTGACATTAGAGGGTTGGAAATCTGCCCTTTGCTACGATGATGCAAAATTTGATGTTTTTGGTTCCAACCGCTATGTCATTGTGAGATGCAGAGTGGACGAAAGGATGATGTCTACATGTGTGGTTCCCCCTGTGAAGCATGGAGGAGGAAGTGTGATGCTGTTGGTGACACTGTTGGTGATTTATTTATAATTCAAGCCACACTCAACCAGCACGGCTACCACAGCGCTCTGAGGAAATAAGCAATCCTATCTGATTTGCTCTTAGTGGGACTATCATTTGTCTTTCAATAGGACAATGACCCAAAACACACCTCCAGGCTGTGTAAGGGCTATTTGACCAAGAAGGAGAGTGACGGTGCTGCAGCAGATGACCTGGCCTCCACAACCACCTGACCTCAACCCAATTGAAATGGTTTGGGATGACCTGGACTGCAGAGTGAAGGAAAAGCAGCCAACAGGTGCTCAGCATATGTGGAAACTCCTTCAAGACAAAAAGCATTCCAGGTGACTACCTCATGAAGCTGGTTGAGAGAATGCCAAGAGTATGGAAAGCGTTCATAAAGGCAAAGGGTGGCTACTTTGAAGAATCTAAAATATAAATGTATTTTGATTTGTTTACATTTGTGTAATTTCATCGTTTTGATCTCTTCACTATTATTCTGCAGTGTGGAAAATAGTAAAACTAAAGACATTCCCTTGAATGAGTAGGTGTGTCCAAACTTTTCACTGTTACTGTAGGTGCTGTAAAATAGGGAAAATTCTTTGGAAACTCCACCCAAACAGCACATTAGGTGAATGAAACATTTGGCGAAAATCATTTTAAAACAATTAAACGGTTTGTCTGGACTAATGCAGTTACATCAAGTTTCCTTTCAAAACAAATGCTGCAACAATAGCACTTTTGTGTAAAGGAATGTATTTCCTTCATATTTTATAGCCTACAATCACAGGAAATAAGGTTTGTCACCTCTTACACATATTCAATTGCAATAGGATAACAAATAATTTTACCTGTAGAAAGTCTACTCAAAATCAAAATGCTAAATTGTCTTACGTCAGAAATGATTACAAAGCCTTTTTTGCTGTACGACACAAGGTACGGCACAGAGGGGTTGTTGGAGTCTTTGTTGTCATCATACGCAATCCAGTTGACGAGGACCCAATCTTCTACGTACTAAATATACATTTAGTCATTTTCAAAACAGGACCACAATGGAGCCATTCACCCATGGAGTATCTCTAAGCCATAAAAAAGGTTCATGACAAAATTGCTCATTTTTTAATTGCTGGGGACTTGATTCAGGGGCCTATTTACTGCACTCTGTGACCGTTGTCCCCCTCTAACTTTAAACAAACCCGATAGGCTTGGCTCAATTGTGCTGAACAAAGTGGAAACTATGTGGGGTGACACATGAGAGCTTTCCCCTTCTGCTTCTCAGCATCTACACACGCTGACGAAAGGTCAAGCTGCCGGGAGGTTTTCTTCTCTAACAGCCACATAAAAGGTTACATCAGCGGCTTCAGTGGCTTCATCTTTCTGTCCCCTTGTCCTCTCCCCCCGACAGTTTGAGAAGGAAGTCACCCGGCTCTCACCACAGAACACTCGGTTTGACTGACCCAAGCATGTTTAGCAGCTCCAAGCAACAGCTAAGACAAGAGGTCACTCACACACACAGACACAGACACACACACATACACACACACACACACACACACACACACACACTCTGACATTTCAATATGCTCCTCTCCAAAACACTATTTTTTCAATGAACAAGAGCCTCACGTTGTTTCATCTGCCAGCACTATAGAGAAATAAAGTGTTTATACACAGGGTAAGTGTGAGTGCAGTCTGTAGTGTGTATATCGTTAATCATCGGGAAGGTAAATTAAGACAAAGTCGCTTTCTGTTGAGTTAATTCAGTCTTAAGTCTTTTTTTTATGAACTAGCATTATGGACTGTGTTATTGGAGCCCCAGCCAAAATCTCCCTCTAGCCAGGACATCTCAACCATGACCTCAAAACCCACACAAAAATGTGAGGTGTGGAAAGAGGCTGTCCTCTGTAACCTCAGTTAATAAAGACAGATGTTCCCCTTTCCTCTGTGGTATACTTTCTCTGTGCTGAAATTACCTTTACATCAAAACTGGATGTCTGGTTCTGTTCAGGGTCATATACGTAAATACTGATAGTGGCACAACCTTCAACTGCTATTATGGGGGGAATTTAATGGCCATTCACAAATACTGTGAGAATTACTGGTGTATTGACCCGTAAAAATCCTGATAAATTAGACAATTGGATTAATTAGGAAAATACACAAACCTTAATTTGCAGAGTTAAATGTGACCGCGTGAGCACGCTACAGAATGTCTTTTGTCAAAGGATTTGGGGTGGACACGCTCTGTTATGAACTTACTGATTTAACAACGAAGAACCAAAATTTTAAAACTACTCTTGAAAAAAGTAAAATAGTAAGAACATAAAAACATGGACATTCTGAAACTACAAAAAACAACAATAGTCTTTGGGACTGTCTGTGTCATGTGGCTCAGAGGCAGGACACGATGTGGTCTGAGTGATAGAAATATTGCATTGCGCTTTGTAAGAACCAAAAAACATTTTAGACAATGCCACTATTAGCTCTGGACCAAAACCTTACTAGAGCTTACAGTGTTTGTATTTTACAGGAATACTGAGAAGAAAGTATTTGTTGCCTCTGTTAAGAAATTTGAACGTTGAGATGAGGAAATCCAAAATCAAAATGTGCCATAACTGGCTACTAATGTCAAGTGGTCTTGTTCCAGTTGCTTCATAAAAGTTAAACTTAAAAAAACAAAATGTAAAAAAACAAGTGACACTTCTGTTTCGCTGCCTTCCACAATAACACTGTTAAATTCGGTCGTCCTCACAGTTCTTTTGGAAAATGGGTGCTTGTGCAGTTAAATATGCTAGGTATTTCTTGACATTCTGTGTCATAGGATCCAGAACCTTTCTGGATTCTGGCAAACAAAATGTGCATCTCCTTCCAATTCTTCACTTCAATAGTAGAAAAGTAATTTCACATGGACAGACTATGAACTGTAAACATAAATGGTATCATAAATTTGTCCTGATACAACAGGATGTGTGAGATAACAAGCAAGGTATTTCCAGTACTTTAGACAAATCACAGTTTTGCAGGTTAGGATTTTCCTAATTTCAGAAAGAAAGGGGACATCTGGCCCACAGACTTGCCTGTAACTTACAAAAAGATGTTGTTCTTTGTTTCAATTCCATTCCTTGTTCTATCTCTGCTCTTAACATTTATGAACCCAAACTTTAGTCATAGGTTAACCAAGATTAGTAGAAGAGGAATGACTAAGAACCATTCTAGTGCTGACAAAGGGTAAATATGTCACTGGGTGCTGGATTTCTCAGACATATCATAGGCGTGCATTTGTTGGTGCCATCACTGCAATCATGTTTCATGGAAAAAGCTCTTACCATGGACAAAACCCCCCAAATTATGTCTGGAAACAGTTTAAATAGTGTTTCTCACACCATCACATGGGCTGCCAGGTTTTATCCATGGACTGGATGTGTTCCTTGGCTTTCATCCTCAGTGCTGCAATACTAGAGCTCCGCTGGTCAACGTCCTCCATTGGATACTTATCAGCAAAGGGCCCGGAACACTGGTACGGCGGAGGTGCTATGGACTGCATGCCCTGGCCCATGGTCGGAGGGCTGTTGAGGAAGCTGTGACTGGGGTAGCCACCCTGCAGGCCCTGACCTGGGCCCATGAAGCCTGGAATACTGTGAACTGGGGTGGCACTGGACAGTGGGGAGGTCAGCCAAGGGTCCAGTGGGAGAGAGTTGCTCATGGGCCCCATGTTGCTGTGCATGGACGGCCGGTTGAACGAGAGGATTGGCGAATCATGCAGCTTCATTGTGCTGGCATCCATTTTCTCCTGGCGCCTCCATTTGGCTCTGCGGTTCTGGAACCACACCTAAACGGCAGAGGGTTTGGATTTATAGAGCAGCGTATTGATTGAGTATTGCAGAGAATTTTAACAGATGTTAGCATACTGCTATTATTAGTAGTATCCAGTATTGATACAGTATATTGACTGTATAGGCAAGACTGACCCAAATCTGGCTTTAATTACAGACTCATTTGGCACAGAGAGAAACTAAGTCACTGTCTACTTCGGTAACCTTTTCACTTGAACAATATAATATAGATGCTACCATAGCAAAATATAGAGAGGTTTATTATTAATGCTTGCATTTTGTTAGTGGCTAGTTTGTATCAACCTCCTTCCCTAAAACCCAGACAATGTTTCTGTCTCGTGACTGGTTGTCAGTCAGAAGAGGATATATCCCAAACAAGCTCTGTCATTGAAACCACAACCATACTCACTGTTGCCCACGGTCAGGTTTCAAGACTCTTATCTAGCTACCTGTTTTGGTTTCTTGGTATCTCCATAAATAAAATAAAATTGAATTGTCCCCAAGAACTGCAGTGAAGGAAAAGTGAAGGGTACAGGGCTGTATGACTCTCAGAGGTAGTGAGCAAAAAATACGAATTCTATTCATCTTTGCAATTTGTATGTTTAAATCGCAAAATGTACACACGTCAGGCAATCTTTTATCAAATACATGATTTTTTTCTCTGATCGACTGTGGTTTCTAATTGGCTAGAAAGTCAGAGAAGATGATAAGAGCACAGTATCAAGAACAATAGTAGCGGACAAAACTACCTGCACTCTGACTTCAGGGAGGTTAACCTTCATGGCCAGTTCTTCACGGCTGTACACGTCAGGATAGTGGGACTTCTCAAAGGCACGCTCAAGTTCGTGCAGCTGGTAGGTGGTGAAGGTGGTGCGGTTGCGTCTGTGCTTTTTCTTGGGCTGCTCTTCTTCGCAGTGCTCTGGACTCTTCCCTCCGTCACTGTCCACACTCTTCCTCAGCTCACTCATGTCCCCATCACACTTGTCAGAGTACAGGCCAGAATCTGCAGAGCCCATAGCTGGGGAGAGAAGAGATTCAAATACAATTTTCAGGGATTCTTAAAAGTCTGTTTTTCCACCAATTAGAGAGTAATTTCTTATGGTGTAATCTTTGACTCCATCAGTGACAGAGTTGACAAGCTACTGAAAGGATTGACGACTATTACTTAAAAAAAAAGTGACTTATTATTAACTCTCAATTATTAATTTGAAATTTTGGAACAAAACATAGCCATTAGATCTTTCTTTTGGATTTAACCAAGCTTGTTTTACTTCATGGAAACCTCACTTGTAATTTAATTAGCTTTTAAAAGTCAGGTATACTTGGCTTGTTAGCCAACTGTTGGCTGTAGGCTCTCATATCATTAATAACCATACAGTATGTAATCTCTAAATCTATATGTTAGCTGCTACTGTTATCACATTGAGTGAAAGGCCAATGTGAATGACCAATAACTGTATTGGGGAAAGACTAAAGAAACTGTGAAGAAAGTTCTAGCTGTTGTGGGGTTAAGGGTGGACAAAAGCTGATATTAAAATGAGCTTAACAACTTGACCAGGATGTTCTGACATCTTGTCAGTAGAGCACACATTGCTTTGACACTTGCAACAATAGGCCATTGTCAGTCAATGAAACTGAAGTTGGCAAAAGGATGTTGACCAACGTAGGGTACAATATGACCCCCCCCCCCACACACACACACACACAGACACACAAACACAGTGGAAATTGGATGAAGATTGTAACATTTTGTTATAGGCCTACAGGATTGTATCTAGGTTAGCCACCACACATAGATAACTACAGTAGTCAAAAAGCACTTTGTTCACACTAAACCTCCGAAAGAGACACACCCTGTTAGGTCTTCTGATACGTTGAATCTAAGTAAGGCTCTCATGGTTATAATTTCCATTAAGAAAACTGTAGGAATACTGTAAATATTAAAAGGAACACACTGCCAACATGGCTGTTGAATAAATCGTTTCTACAGCTAAATGGGGACGAAGATGACCATCAGATCAGTTGCTCTGTCGACACGTCTGTCATTGCTGCAGTGATCAGTACACTGGTCCTGTCCTATAAATAATTTCAAATATTCCTTCATGATGGTAATATTGTTCATTTGTCAATACTGTAATATAATACTTCACATAAAAAATATGGAATGTGTGCGTTTGGTTTATAATTTAGCTGATATTGTTTAGTTTATATTGACCACAAAAGCAACCCCTTTGGCACACAAAGAGATAAGAATTAACTGGGGATTCATTTTACAATACTTAGCCATAATGTAAAGAATTAAACTTTCCTTTGTCCTTAACCAAACGTCATATGTTTAGCCCCTGTCCAGCGCAGTTCAAACCCATAACCTGGTTGTATCCAACCACAAAACTACTTTCAAACCCAGCAAAATCAATCTTCATAATAAACTAATGCTTTATAGCATCTGAACAGAAAGCGGAGCAGAACCTTCATCTATCAGACACGGGAAGCGAGATGGATGTTAGAGTCCATTGATCTATCTCTCATTAACAGTCTATGACAAAGCCCATAGTGGCACAATGAAGGGGTCAGACTGGGTTCAGTGACCAGCTCCCTGCTTGTCAGCCCCTCAGAACCGCCTGTCTAAAGACCTCTGCATGTTTACAGTCCAGCAGCATATCTCAATGTGGAGGAGACGCAGTGACGCGATGTACCATGAAGTGCCTATTCAGACGGAACAGGGATGACTAACAAGTTAGACATGTGCCGTGGACATGTAAATTAGGGATTGATACTAAGTGTAAACGAACATGAATTAATTGCTGTTGTAATGGTTGAAAAGTGCTTATGATCAACTTATAACAACCAATTAGTACAACGGCCATGCTATAAGACACATCCAAATACTCTGTAATGTCGTCATCACAAATGCCAGTTGGCGCTACATGTTTTACCAAACCACCACAGATTAAACAACATCAGATTTCATGCAGAGATGAAATGTTAATAAAATGAAACTATACCACTGTAAAATCTCATCTGTGTCCAAGAGAAGATTAGGAGAATTCTACAAGGGAATGGGATTTTGGATGAAACCCTCTAACCATCTTGCATTGTATAATTTATATCTCAATCTCAGCTTGATCTCATATTATGTACCAGCCACATGAATCCAGTATCTCACATTTATCTCACATTTTTAACAGCCACATGAATCCAGTACCCCCTCAGCGATAAAAAAATATTATTCTATTTAATTCTGTGACAGAGCCTCTGTTAAGAAACTACCCAGACTGAATGGCTACAACTAATGCTGCCATCAAGGTCATTGTTGCTTCATTGCATTGATGCAATGGAAATAATCAAGTCTTAATGACTTAAGTAAAGCCGCTAATCATTACATCACTAAACGACAAATGGAAGTGTGTAAGTTGGAAGTGTGTAAGTTCAGGATCCTCTGACGTGCTTTGTGGTCTACTTATGAGAAAGTGAATTAAATGTTAGTATAAACGTTTTGAATAATTTGAGAAAAACCTGTCATGTCATCATGTTATCTGCTGTGTTTAGAAAAACTGTTATCATAATTGTTTTACATTCTGTCTTCTATCCATAATGCAGTTGTACATGTTTTGATTTCAGAAGTGCTTTGCATCTCAGTATTGTGTGCAAATATACGCCTGGCACAATTCCATTTTCCCCTTGGTGTGAGGGCCAATAGAGTCAATTAATTTCACCAACCCTACCTTAGCTACCTTGTACCTTCAGTGTGTTACCAACGCAGAGGGCTCTGTAACTCAATAACCTTTGAACCCCGGCAACTGTATTTGTGTTACGCCCCTCTGGATTCAGTGCCATGAATGCCACAGATTCTGAGCTGTGGTGAACAGTAAGCTCAGTGTTTATCTCACTCCTCTGACACTCACCATGGTACTGCTGCTCTGAGTGGTGCGCATAGGGGTGTGACGTGTCCTGCTTGCCAGGGTCCGCCAGGCCATCCATGCCCACTTTGTGGGTAACTGGGCCCCCGGATGTGCAGAGCAGGGGGTCTTGGTCTTTGCTGAAGCCCAGGATGACATCAATGCTGTGGACACGGCCGCCCATCACTGAACCTCCTCCTTTCACCATCTCGTGGAAGTTACCGGGCGAAAGGCAGCTGTCATCCACCATGCTCATGGTATCCAGTGATAAATGCATTCGATCGTTCGTACTCTCTGTCTGTACTTTAGCAAGAAAAAGTATACCTGGCTCGATTATGTGAAGGAACAGGTCCTAGGACAAGTTGTTGTCCTCCACTAGTCGTGTGTACCTGCAAAACAAAGTCAAAGTTATTGCATGATCAGACAGGACTCCACAATCGAGCCAGGACTCCACAATCTTTTTTGTGTCAATTAGAAGAGACACAATAGCATTCTCAAAAACTCTCAAAGACAACCTATACTAATAATAGAATCTACCACTGCTCTAACTGATCATTATGATCATTTGATTAACATCATGTAGTCAATATTAATAAAATATCATCAACAATTGTTTCTGGGCCAAAATGAGTTAAAGGGGTATATGTGCTGTATATAACATTACTAATCTATCATTAGAACATCTTTAATTGAGACACTATTATTAAATACAAGGGGATCATAAGAGTCTCTTTATTATATTTCATTAACTAATTATCAAGCATATTAAGTGCAACGAGATTGATAAACATGATGATTTGCTGGACTTCGATGTATTGTACAGTAATGACATGTCAAATCAAATCTATAAAACGGCAGTTGAGAAACTGATCTCCGAAATGCCTTTCTGTTATCCTGACATTGACATACCCATTTTTTTAAGTGTAGCACCGAAATAAAATTTCAATAAAAGAAAAGTTGTAGAACTACTGGGAATAGCTTTGTAATGTAGAGGTAATAAATACTTCATGAAATAAATAATCAAAAATGTGACATTTGAATTGAGTTCACTTAGGCCCTAGACATTTGTATGGTATTTAATATGCAGTAGGACTGAATATTCACATGTACAGTGTATATTATTCTAATTTAAACCATAGTAGGCGTATCATAATTGTAGAAAAAAATATACTAGGTCTACAATGCAGTCGTTAAAATCCAGTCTTTGATTTTTAAATTCCACGGATACTGTAAAAAAAAAAGTGAAAAACGACGATGATTTCAAATGCTAACAATATTCTCACTTTCAGTTTTCAACTCTGAATTTTGTTAAACAAAGATTATTTTAAATCTTAACCTTCATTTTTTTTCTAGTAGCCTATATAACACACAAAGTAATATAGGTTTAAACCTACCTCTAAAGAAGGGACGCGCATGAAGTTGAACGACTGTCAATATTCCACCTGTTTTCTCCAACACTGCACTTCAACTGTTGAGGCAGCTCACGCCCCCGTCCTGCACAGGGCACGCCAAAGCCGCGCCAGTCTTACTCCCCGTTCATTCTCATCTGTATAATCACAAACAACTAATGCTGAAAAACACAACAAAATTGTGTGCACAAAGAAAGCTTGGGAATAATTGTTTTATTGCAAGCTTGTCTTTCCAAAGCGCAGAGAAAGTAGTTATAGTGCTGGTGAATGGAAATAAAACGAAGGGATTAAAGGTTTATTAATTGGAATCCTTCCCCTTTAAGAATGATTGACAGTTGTTTTCTAGTCAAGTAATTGCACTAAATGTAGCTTATTCACCCCACAGGAGGAGGCCGGAGCTAATGAAGTCACGACTAGTCTATTAAAGACAAGGACTGAATGAAAGTTTTCACTACTGTAATCCCCTCATTATTTCAGAAAAGACTAAATGAATGCTGTGGTAGGACAATTTATGTGCATGACAGTCCTGGTGAGAGAAAGAGGCGTGAACTAATGCTTAATAGATTATTATGACAAGGTAAATTGTGCCATAGAAACGGGTGCAGACTACTAGCTTGTAATTTCTATGGTCTATCGTATATTTTTACTATTATGTCATTATTTGGTAAAGATTTTCGATTTCAATTTGAATGTATGTACGTATATTGAACATGAAAATGACATATCATCAGCAGTATTTATTTGGAGTGGCGGCGCATCCGAATTTTTTAGGAGCTTCCGGAAGCTTCTGCACGTGTGCGGATCATACCAGGCCACTAGGCAACGTGCTGAGAGGTAGGCAACGATATAGTTTGTTAACACCATCGGCCGTTATGCGTACGGTCACCGCTGAAAAAGACACTGGAGCCTACTTCACCCTTAAAGGAAATATTGGTCTATGTAGATGGTCTGACAGCAATCCATGGCATTTCTCTAGCATTGTAAATACAGTGCTAACGTTTTAGCACTTGTGGCACAAAACATGTACAAGTCGTGGTACCTTTCCATTTTCTGCTCATGTTCAAATCACCCTAAAGTGCCTTAAATTATGCGGAGCTAAACAAAGTTGAATGATTTGTAGTATATTTGTTGTATATAATATAGGTTCCATGATCTGCATAGAATTTATTTGGCCAAATGTTAAAAGATTAGTTGCTGGAAGCTGTGCCAGGGAGACTAAATCAATACGACTTGCTAAAATACACAATGTTTATATAGACTGCTTTACAGGGTAAGGAAACTAGTACATTGTTTTACTTTGTGGGGTGCAGGGTAAAATATCCCTTTAAAACATAAATGTTACCAACAGTCTTAAACAAAAAAAAGCTTTTAGGTGCATGAGGTTAAATTAACAGGTTTCACTATAAAGTAACATGTTTACAACCTGTAGATACAGTACAACATGTGATATGATTGCTGCAAGGCATTATCTGTCCACACAGAAAATGAACAATTGGGGATCAGATCTATTGAAGAAGAGTGATCTCAGTCATGTTTAACAGCTCATTAAGGATTTAACCCCAATTGTGTTAGTTGGCTTGGACTGGTTGCAAGTATTCATTACACAATCATGTCATAGTCATTCTAAATAGATTTATCACTGTGACACAGAAAGGAATCAGATTTCTTCACATAAAGCCATTACGATACGTTTTCTTTGGTTTATGTCAATACAATATGGAAAAGGACTCTGTTGAGATTAGCATTCGACATAAAAGGTCATTAAAAAAACAAAAAATAAAAGTTTCCTGTGATAACAAATGAACATTGGTCCATCTGATATGTTTTTAACAACAGATTCCTGTGCCTCTGGGGGTATTTGGGAGAAGCTGTTGCTTTAAGAGAGTATTTTCACCAGTAGGCCACTCTGAAGTCTTTGCTGGGCTTAAAGAGGTAAGTGTCACAGAGATCAACCCTGCCTTTAATGAGGCTGAGGACTTCTACTGAGATTTCCTCTGACCTCAAAGAAATCTAAAGATAAGTTTAAGACGCTCTGTTGATTCTTTTTTCTTCAAGTTGGTTGCCCGACTTGAAGAAAGTAAAAAGCAATTCAGGGACAATGCCCCTGACAAAATCAGTTGTTTTCTATATACCATATTGTCACTATGGAGCTGAAGAGGGAAAAACCTTAAACAACCTTTGACTCCCTAAAATCCTATCTACTACATAATCAAAATCAACATATAACTGAAAACGGTAATGTGCTGTGCTCTGTTTAACCTGTAGCTATTTAGTATTTAGTCTACACTCTTGCATGCTCAGAAATGTATTCTTTTCCCAAATGGCTACTTCATTTATCCCTGTAAGATAACCATTTTGGGGGTTCCAGGGAAAACCCTCTTGGCTCCAGGCAGAACTCGTTTTGATTCCATCTAGATCCTGGATGCTTCGTGGAACCCAAAAGGAATCTACTTGGAACCAATTGGTTCTCTGTGGAACCAAAAAAAGGATCCCATCAAAGGGACAGCCAAAGCACCCTTATGGAGCTCTTTATTGTGAGAGTGTAAATGTTAGCCAAACACTGTTGCTGTAACAATGGAGAATGCTCATATGAGGCAAAAAAACAAACATGCAATGGTGTGAAGTGGTCAGTTGTAGATCTAATAGAAATTATTCTGAGTTTTCCAATATCTCTCAGGACATACAATTTGAGCCTTTTTAGATTATATCAATTGCTGTAAAAACAATTTCATTTAAACAACGTTATGTGAGTACAATTTTAAGTTCTTACAAGCAACTAGTTACTCTCGTTGCACTATAAGGTTAAGCATGTGCATGCATCACTTTGGCCAGAACCCTGACCTGGAAGGCCTTGATGCAACAGAGAGTGTACTGTACACATAAAAAAGGTTATTGAGGGTTTCTTTGTCAGGAGGTTTGGGTGACAACCATTTTCACAGTGGTTCTTTGTAAATCAGGAAATGTTATTTCATGCTTTTATGGTTCGGAGGAGCCATTCTGTTTGTTCCCTCTACAATATTTATAATGTACACTACTGTCCAAATTTCGGGTTCACTTAAAAATGTCCTTGTTTTCAAAAGAAAAGCACATTTTTTGTTAATATTTTGCTAAAATAACATCAAATTGATCAGAAATACATTGTAGACATTGTTAATGTTGTAAATAACTATTGTAGCTGGAAATGGCATATTTTTAATGGATATCTACATAGGCGTACAGAGGCCCATTATCAACAACCATGAGTCCTGTGTTCCAATGGCACATTGTGTTTGCTTATCCCAGTTAATAATTTTAAAAGGCTAATTGATCATTAGAAAACTGTTTTGCAATTATGTTAGCACAGCTGAAAACTGTTGTGCTGATTAAGGAAGCAATTAAACTGTCCTTTAGACTAGTTGAGTATCTGGAGCATCAGCAATTGTGGGTTTTATTACAGGCTCAAAATGTCCAGAAACAAAAAACATTCTTCTGAAACTCGTCATTCTATTCTTGTTCTGAGAAAGGAAGGCTATTCCATGCAAGAAACTGAAGATCTTGTACTCTTAAGCTGTGTACTACTCCCTTCACAGAACAGCGCAAACTGGCTCTAACCAGAATAGAAAGAGGAGTGGGAGACCCTGGTGCATAACTGAGCAAGAGGACAAATACATTAAAATGTCTAGATTGAGAAACAGACGCCTCACAGATCAACTGGCAGCTTTATTAAACTGTACGCGCAAAACACAAGTCTCGACATCAACACCAATCTCAATGCTGGCCTTCTAGGCAGAGTTGCAAAGAAAAAGCCATCTCAGATTGGCTAATAAAAAGAAAATATTAAGATGAGCAAAAGAACACAGACCCTGGACAGAGGAAGATTGGAAAAGTGTTATGGACAGGCGGATCTAAGTTTGAGGTGTTCGGATCACAAAGAAGAACATTCGTCAGTCGCAGACCAAATGAAAAGATCCTGGAGGAGTGCTTGGTGGAGCATGGTGCTTTGGTGGTGGTAAAGTGGAAGATTTGTACAGGGTAAAAGGGATCTTGAAGAAGGAAGGCTATCACACCATTTTGCAATGCCATGCCATACCCTGAGGTGCTTGATTGGAGCCAAATTCCTCCTACAACAGGACAATGACCCAAAGCACATCTTCAAACTATGCAAGAACTATTCAGGGAAGAAGCAGTCAGCTGGTATTCTGTCTATAACAGAGTGGCCAGCACAGTCACCGGATCTCAACCCTATTGAGCTGTTATGGGAGCAGCTTGAGCGTATGGTATGTAAGAAGTGCCCATCAAGCCAATCCAACTTGTGGGAGGTGCTTCAGGAAGCATGGGGTGAAATCTCTTCAGATTACCTCAACAAATTGACAACTTGAATGCCAAAGATCTGCAAGGCTGTAATAGCTGCAAATAGAGGATTCTTTGATGAAAGCAAAGTTTGAAGGACACAATTATGTTTTCATGGAAAACAAGGAAATTTCAAAGCGACCAGTGGTGTAAATTTTATGGTAGATAGATTGAAGTCTAATTGTCAATCCTTTTTTTATGAGAGTCACTGTAATCTTTCCTCAAGTAAAACAAGCATTGTGTGTTTAATGTGTGTGTGTTTCTGTTCTGGGGGAAGTGCATGCTCAGTTATCTTATCATGCTAATACATTTTTGGTCCTTCCTTGCTTGTTTCCCCATTATCCTAATTGAGTACAAATTGGTTAAGAAGGAGCAGCGCAGTTATCAAGCTGCTTAGTTTTATCAGATGACAATGTAAGTCCCCTTTATCCTATTAGAGACAAAGTAGCTAACGCTTAAATGTGCTGTGTCAGCTTACTGAGGAGATGGATGGGGGATGGATAGCTGTGGTTGGCATTGGAGGTGTTTAGAGGTGGGTGTAGCAGGGTGTAAAGGCCAAAGGAAGTGTACATGATGCCCCTCCCACAGTCCCTCAATTTAACACTTTTAGCATTTCCACAAAATCCTCTGTTGCCGCGACTGTGTTTATTTTGGCTTGTCTCTGAGCACTTTTCCTTCATATTATCCATCTTAAAGCCACAGTCCTTACCTTCAACAGACAAAGCTACCAAAAACCAGGAAAGCTGCACAACTATATACATTCTTACTGTAAATGCAATAGAAATAGGAAAGCTTAGGATCAAGAGCCATACAAATAAGAATGGCTATGTTTCCTGCATTTGCTGGAGTCTGTTTACCAATAACAAAAGAACCATGTGTAAATAGCTAAGGATGTTGTAAGTTAAAAAAGTTTCTTAGTTCCACTAATGTTTGTGCTACTCCAATATCCATAGATTATAGCTGGGTCATTGCAAGAAATGAATCTCTTTTGCATTTTACAGTGGCTTCAGAAATTATTCAGACCCTTTCAGTTTATCTACATTTTGTTGTGTTCTAGATTGAATTTATATATTTTTTGCCATCAATCTACACACAATGCTCCATGATGACAAAGCGAAAACATGTTTTTTGGAAATGTATGCCAATTTAATATCTAATGTACATATGTATTTACACCCTTTTTTCAGTACTTTGTAGAATCACCTTGGGTTGCGATCACAGTTTTGAGTCTTCTTGGATATACCCTGATATAGACAGGTGTATGCCTTTCTAT
Source organism: Esox masquinongy (assembly GCA_016801175.1). Lineage (NCBI taxonomy): Eukaryota > Metazoa > Chordata > Actinopteri > Esociformes > Esocidae > Esox > Esox masquinongy. Next base: position 29,775 of record JACXGI010000556.1, read on the forward strand.
CTTTGCACATTTTGGCAGGGTCTTCCATTCTTCCTCATAGATCCTCTAAAGCTCTATCAGATTCCATGGGGAATGCCGGTGAACCGAGCTGTTCATCACTCTCCCCACAGATGTTCAGTGGGCTTCAAGTCCATGCCTTGGCTAGGCCACTGAAGGACATTCAAAGATTTGTCCTGGAACCACTCCAGCATTATCTTGGCCGTGTGCTTTTGGTTATTGCCATGCTGAAAGATGAAGCCTCACCCCTAGTCTGAGATCCTGCACGCTCCTAATCGGGTATTCTTCTAGAACCTCCCTCTGTTTTGCTCCACTCATCCTTCCTTCAGTCCTGACCAGTCTACCAGTCCCTGCCACTGAGAAGCATCCTCTCAACATAATGCTCACACCATCACGCTTCACCACAGAAATGGTATTAGCCAGGTGATGAGCGGCACCTTGTTTTGGCCAGACGTAGCGCTTGGCATTCAGGCCTATTAGTTCGATGCACATAAAATATTTCAGATTTCATTCATTTTTCATAAATTTGTTCAAATTTCTAAAAAACTGTTTCCGCGTTGTCATTTTGGAGCATTGTGTTTAGATTAATGACATATTTAATCAGTTATTAATTAAGTCTATAACACAAATTGTGTAGAAAGTGAAGGGGTCTGGTTAGTTTCAGAAGGAACTGTAAATAGAAATTGTGCTCCAATATTGAATTTGACTCTAGCTTTTGAATGGTTCGCTGTTATGACCCCTTAAAGTTGAAGGTTCTTACATGCCGTCTGTTTCCCTATATGATGCGCACATGCTGTGTAGAACATGTGAAAAGGGGCTGTGGCAAAATCGCAATTCCGAAACAAATCTTATTTTCCTCAGTGAGTTTATACTTGAAAGATTTTCAACTTCCCAACAGCATTCTGATGCATGGGAGTTGCTACAGTACAAACTACAGCACATACCTAAATCCTTACAACCAAAATGTGCGTAGTGCATAAAGAAAAATAACGTACAAATGTTTCGGCCACGATCAGGCCATCATCAATGAAATGGACAAAAGCCCAAAGGACTGCACACACACCTAGCCACTATTAAAGACCTAACTACCTGTCCCAATATCAAGACTACATATTTAACTACATCGTTTTCATGCTATACATTATAGATGGAGGCGGACAGAGAAACAGAGGGAATAGTTGTTTGAACATAGATCATGTGGAAAAATTATTAAGAATAAAAGAGAGACCTCTAACCAGCAGGTGGAACTGAGGAGCAAGAGGAAATGCCAATGAGACTGCTTACAAGTTGCAGAAAGTAGTTCAATGCTAGTTCTTCATTCCTAGAGAATGACATTGGTGGACATGGAGACATGCCTCAATGAAATGGTCGCTACAACACCAGGTGAAGAGGACATGGAGGGGTTGGTGTGGGAAGGGGAGAAAGACAAAATCCTTGTCAGAACAACAGGACCAGAACCTAATCTTCAACCTTTATGACAGCAGTCTTACTCTGGCTGAACTAGACCTTCTTAACAAAGGTTTGCCCTATTCTTACTCATCCATTTAAGCTAAAAGTAGAGATCTTTAAATTCTAGAGATCCATCAAGATTAAATACTTCTACAACAAAGACAATGTGCAAGTCTATAATCCCCCCCACTGTATCCTAACAACAAACTATTATGAGAGTGAAAAGGAACTTCTACAATGCTGCTATTGACACCTGCGATATGGTTAATAGAGACATTGATTTTCACTTACAGTCTTATAAACATAGAGATGTTGGTAAAATGGAATGTGAGACACTATTGTACTTGAGCAAGAATAGAAATAGTGTTTGGAAACCAGCAGATATGGAGGAGGGCTTTGTTCTTTATAGTAAAGACAAGTATAATTCTGAGATCATCTCCCAGCTCTCTGATGAAACATGTTACACCAAGTTAAACAGGAACCCTACTAACAGCTTAAAATAAGAAATTAACTAATTTTTCCTAAACGCTTTGGAAAATTGTAGCCTGTACCAATTGTCACTCTCCTTGGTCCATCAAACCTTGAAGACTCACACGTTTTGGACTTTCAACAGTTATGAACATTATGTAAACTTTCAGACGAAGCAAGGTAGTTAAGGGGGCATTCCTGGATTTTTGGTCAGTGAACATCTCCCTATGCAATTGGATACTGGACATCCTGATAGGCCACCCACGTGATGAGACTGGGCAACAACATATCTGCTATTTTCACCCTCAACACTTATTTCTTGTGTTAATAGTTTTATAATGTTCTTTTGTTACTTATTCTACTTAAATTTTTTGTAAAAGTAAGCATTTCACTGTTAGTCGACACCTGTTGTTAACAAAGCATGTGCCAAGCAATATTTGATTAGGCTAGATGTACAGTAGCTTATAATAAGTTTCAATCACAACAATATAGATTCAGTTTATGGGCTAGGATAGGGAAGTCAACATTGCTTTGAAATGCCATGTTTAATGCCATGTCCCTGTTGGGCTTTAACTAACATATCCATTTAAAGTGTGCAGGTAAATGTGCACCTATCTAACCTGGGTTGTCCCATCATTGAACAGTGCTGTCATGGAGAGCTCCATATTATTTATATATGGTGTAATGTTAGCTTAGCAGCTAATTACTCCCAATGATGCAGGTCTTATCCGCAATGGTTCAATGAGTGCCTTCACCCCAAGACATCAATATATTTATGTTATGCTTGATGCTGTTGAAGTGCTTCTCAAGAGCTTTCGTGTAATTTTATCAATGAGTTTTGAAAGTAGTGTTCATAAGCAAAATGCATCCCTGGACATTGCGTGCAGTTGACGTCACCCATAGCGTACATTCTGCAAAATCTGCATAAATAAATGAAAGATGTGTGGCATATTCCTATTCTCCCAAAATGTTTTAAATTTGTAAGTGCTTATCCTGGATTGTGTCTTTAAATAAGATGTGCTCAGGCTTAGCAAGAACAAGGGTCTAGACTAACACAGCCTTTGTGGATATAGACTAGTACCCTTTACGTCGGAACATGTTGTGGGAGTTAGCATAGCAGAAGGCTATTTCTATAATGACTGGAGCCGGAACGTGTGGGGATAACTGTCCGTCCCTAATCTGATATTCTTAATGTGAATAGGCACGGTCTACCCTGGAGAACATGTACCTATTTTGGCATTTATTCTACTGCTTAGATGCCCCACTTTGTCATTCAAGTGCCTCTTCCTTATCCGGCTTCCGGACCATCTGACGCTACTGAACAGTCACCAAACCCCTCATGACCATACACTTCCTGTCTTGGAGCCTTTATAATCCCCACTATTAGCCGATACAATCAAACTACTCAAATCAACAGGTACAGTAAGTCATTAAATCTGTATTATTACTGTGTCTATTTTCTAATCGATATAAGTCCACAAGTGTACAGTGTTGTGGAGGCATTTGACACAGTAGCACTATAAGCCGTCACAATGTAAGGGAAATCTCCTGGGTCAAAGGACAGAAGGTCAGGCCCTGTTTAAAGTCTACAAAGCACTTACATATGTAACCATTACCATGAAGCCAATTAACTGACTCATTACAAGAGGCCCAAAACACCAGAAACTAAGGCTACGTGTAGCTTTAACAGGATTAACTCAAATTAAATTATTGAAGTTATAGGGTGCCCCAGGTTCAGTCCATGTTATATTCTTTCTTTATTTTCTTTTTCCAACTTTGCCTATAACAAGTAGGAGTGGCACCTCGTTTCTTCATGTGTATTTGAAAGTGGAAATGAAGTATGTCAATCAAAGGAAGAGAAATTATGTAGATAATTATAGGACCCTATTTCTTCTGTTCTGGTGGCACTGAATGTCCATGACTAGTCCTCAGTCTTTACAGACTCTCACTATTGTAGCCCTGTTGATGTGGATTGGGGCGTGAGCCCTCTGCTTACTAAAGTCAACCATCATCTCCTTTGATTTCCTTACACGAAGGGAGGGGCTGTTATCCTGGCACCGTAATGCCAGTTTGCTCGCCTCCAGCCCGCAGGCTGAGAAGTGTTGCCGGTCAGGCCAAAAAAATCATGGCATCATCAGCAAGTTTTGTGATGTAGTTGTTGTTGTGCAGAGCCAGGCCATACCATGTGAACAGGGATCAGGGCTGTTGTGCAGAGCCAGGCCATACCAGGTGAACAGGGATCAGGGCTGTTGTGCAGAGCCAGGCCATACCAGGTGAACAGGGATCAGGGCTGTTGTGCAGAGCCAGACCATACCAGGTGTACAGGGAGTAAAGCAGGGGGCTGAGGACACTCCTTTGGAGGTTAGGAGTCTGTCGTGACCGAGGTGTTGAACAGGATGGTGTCAGCCTGATGTCGACTTCTGAGGAAACAATAGTGTTGAATTCTGAACTGTTGTGAACACACAGCATTCTCACCTAGGCGTTCCTCTCCTCCAGTTGTGCGGCGGCCGTGTGAACGGAGACTGTTGTTGTGGTCAATGTGGTTGCGGTAAATGGGAAGTGTGTTTGGGCCACGACGAGCCTCCCAAAACACCTCACGATGACAGGGGCGAGTGCAATGGGGCAATAGTTATCAAGACGTTACCTTGGTGTTCTTGGGCATGTGGAAGCCACAGCCAATGTCAGGAACAGGATAAAGATGTCCATAAAGACTCCCGCCAGCTGGTTGGCGCAAGCACTGGGGACTGGGGACGCCATCTGGGCTGGCGGCAGACGCCGGCCATAGACTTTTAGATGCTTCAGTATAGATGTGTGGCCCATAAAGACTCAAATACACAACCCTAGTGTTGCAGAACAGAGAGGTGAGGCCTTTACTAGGTCTCCACGGTATACTAAAATCTGATCAGCCATAGGGTGAAAACACGTCTTATTACTCTGGTTCACAAATGCTCAATCTTAATGTTATGACAACCTCAATATAGTCCAATACTTTTGACCGAGAAGTCCTCTTAAGAATAGGAGTCCATCTGAGTCTTGGTTAGACAGTGTATTAAATTGTGTCATAATGGAGCTGGTCTGATTAGTTCCTTCTGGACAGGCCTTATGGTCCTGGATTACAGGACCTTCTAGGGGGATTAGGCAGGCTCAGATCAGAAGACACACAAAGATCAAAATCATGCCAAGAGCCTCGATCTCTTAATCTTCTATGGTATAAATGGGTCATAGGACTTGGGTTCAGGACTTAAACATATTCTATGTATAGTCTGTTTTTGATTTATTATTCCTTCCTGTGCAATCACATTTTTGCACATCACTAAGAATTTGAAAAAAAGTTGAAGGCTTGTCAAAAGTTTTTGTAGAATTCACCCCAACTTTTATGTTACTTGTCTGACCATAATAGAAGAACGTATACATTATGTACTGTGCCTCATTAAAGGCTTTGGTTTTTCTCTCTGATTTGATTTAAAGGTTGGTACTGTGTTGATATGGCACGCCCATATTGGAAACATCCTTGTTGGTCCAAATGTGCCACCAAGGAAGTGCCACCAAGACATCTGGCCTGCTAATTGTTCTATAGTACTTATTGCCACACCCCACAGAAAGGCTTCCCCAGGGAGAGGAATTTCACTGGCAGTTTTATTCTTTGTGGGGTGACTGGGGAGGGGACAGTTTGTTGAACCAGCTGTTTCTTCTCTCTCATGAGTATGACAGATATTGCAGAGGAACAGTGAGCTCTTGCAAAAAAGCATGCTCACACAAGAGGAAACTGAAACTCACCAAAAAATGTCTTGAGCTGTTTATCTTAATAAAGATCCACCAATTTTTGCCTGTGCTCATTAGAGCAACATCTTTAGCTTCCACTTTAAATTGTCAGACCAAGCTGGAAACATTTATTCTTTCCTGTTTTCCTGTTCCTTGCAATTATTATTATTTTTTTCTTTCAGAACCCCTTCTAAGTACCGAACTCTTGTTTGGTTGTCAGATGGATTTTCTTTGTTTCTGTTTTCTGTGAGCAACAACATTTTGGGTTTGTCTTTTGGTAACTTAATTCAGAAGCATAACCAAAATTAGTAAAAAAATAAATAAATAAAAAAAAACTTCCTGATCAACATGTTGTTTTGGGCAACATATTTAAGATCTACACTACAAATGGTAGCCATTCTGTATTTTAATTTTATGCAGTACCATGGTAATGAACAAATCAACCGCCGATACCTCATGCCGTGCCAGACAAACAAGACTAAAGTCAATCAGAAATAAGTGAGCTAAGGGATGCCGCTGATCCCTTAACTGTTTCATAATTGAATTACTGTTGTTCGCCACTGCTACGAATACAGTGTCATTGTGGACAGTCACTAGTCTCTCTGCCTCTAGTGCATGTCCTCAGTGTGACGTAAACCAAGGCTCTGGGGCTGGAAGGCTTCACTCGCAACTGGCGCTGGTCCTAATTAGCATTCGCACAGGCCAGTAAACAAAGGACCCAGGCAGGTGAGCTTTAATTGGGTTCCACAGGTACTTTTGATGAGAAAAACACCTGGAAATCCAGTAACTGTCAGCTCAATCTGTGGCAACTGTTCCGTGTTGCTGAGAATAGAGAAGCACACACTGACGAAAGGAGGAGGAGGAGGAGGACTGGGCTTTGAACCAACAACCTCAAGGAGGACTGGGCTTTGAACCAACAACCTCACGGTTATTGGCTCAGTGCTTCAGCAACTTGGACTTCTTCAGCCCAGAGTAGCTTAAAGACATGTAAAACAGCACTCTTCATTTTAAGCCTGTATTATAGGAGTCTGATAACTATGTCTGTTGAATTACTAGCTAATAAAGATACCAATGCCGTGTCTTGCTGCATCCGTAGGCGGCCAAGTTCAGGCATACTGTAGCATCCAGGGGATTTTCTCCATGATGGCCCAACACTACCCCAAAACAGGCTTGACCCGAGATGATCTCTATTTCCCAGTCAACTTCCTGTAAGGTTAAGCTCAGTCTTGGCCACCATTATCAATTGGGCAATCCAGGAAAGGGTTTGCCCACAACCCAGTTGACAAGGAATCAAGCACCAGCATGGTCTCATTAAAATGTAAAAATAGTAGCATTTAATCACAAGTGGGTAAACTTGCTTTCAAAACAAAACCACCCTGCATCTATTCTTAACTCTGGTCTACCGCAGCAGTGAAATATGTTATATGCCATTTCAAACCTACAAAATTGTTCAGCACTTGCATGTATGTGTATAAGACTGCAAATTAAGCACTTACTGTATATTGTCTTTTTCTCTCTTATAATTAAAGCCAGAAACAATTTGGTATAGTGACATATAAGTATTATGTTGCCTGAAGTATATAAATAGACATTATTAAACATTCTGACTATGATTATTATGTCTGTCAGAACACAGGTATTTTTGTTTTAAACAAACTCCCACTTCTTGTTGTTCTACCGTAAAATACAGAAGTTACTCGAATAAGAATGTGATTCAGTTGAATGTTGTGTACTGGAAGTGGCCAATAGCCAGTCAGTTCTTTACTTAATTACTGATGTAGCAACATTCAAACAATTCCTTCTTCAAGAGCCATGCCTTTCCTCAGACAGAAACCAAATGCCATCCATATCTTTTAATAATATGTTCAAAATGTTCCAATTTATTTTTTCATTATTTCTCAGAATATTTTATATCATCCCATTAGAAGCTTAAGGGAAACAAAGCAAATCCACACAGAAGCCCTATGGTGATGTGACGAGAGGGAATGGGATCAGGACTCAATCTGGGGTCTCCCATGGGTGAAAGACAAATACCAAGCTTACAAAGACTTAAAACTAACAATTTGTGTCATAACATGTCAACAATCCCAAAAAAAGTAAGCTTTCCCCTCTAATCTGGGTTGTTTCAAGTCTACAATGTTTTGTTCCCCCTGTAAACTCCCGGATGCAGAATGTTTCTACTTTTTTTAAATGTCCATTGCCCAATGCCAGAGATTAACTGTTCAATCTGAGTAATTACAAATAAAGTAATAGCATTGATCCGTCAGGGAAAGTCCTTTCACTATGCCACACCTTTTTAATTGGTCACACCTTCTATACAGTAAATGTACATGCCTTTATTATCTGTCCATGTATAAGGCCTTTGACTTAGTACCTCCAACAATGTAGACAGTACAATGATAGTAAAACACATATGTATACATACATTCTGTTTCCAGTCCAGCATTTAAGAACTGTATTTGATCCAGAAATGATGTTACCACAGATAAATGAATGGTCTGTTCAGTCAGTCAGTATGACTGGGGACTGGTCCCAATGTGTGTGTAGGCCTACTAGCTACAGTACATCAAAGGCAAATGAACTAAAAACAATCCCAATCTCCCACAGCTCCTCTGAATCTCTACATATACAAACCGTTGTCGGCTTTGTAATTCCCCACTAATATCAGCAATAACATTCAAGATTTCACATATTAAACTCTGAGTCGCAGGGCATATTGCTGGACAATTACAGTCCAAAACAAGCAGATACGGGTGATCTGAGATTTAATCCTGGATAAGCTTCATCCCTCTTTCTATCTCGTTCTTGCTCTCCCTCTCTACTTTTCTCTCTCTGTCCCTCTTTTATGAAATAAAAATAATGGCCACATTAGCCACACAAATAATGTTGCTCAGAAGCTGAATTACCACAGCAGCAGGTGTAAGAACTATTTACAGTATTTACTTCCAATAAAAATAAAGCAATGTAATGCTGTTGAAATTCATCCCTTATTATATTCTCCTTCATGACTTAAATTCAGTTTACATATATTTAAATATTTTACAACTCAATGTTTTTTTCACATAAAAAATTAAACATCAAAATGTATGAATTTATATTAACTATTTAAGGGTTGGTACTTAAATATAGAGCTTAGTCTTGTTTTTGTATTGTAAGTGTTTTTGACTTGTGTTGCAAAGACAGTGAAGCCTGTGTCTCCATTTTACTGCCCCTCACAGTATGGAGTCTGTGTGTTTGTGCCTATACTGTAGTGTTGAGGCTCATAAAGGAACTGGGGGAAAAATGTACACTATGTGCCTCAACCATAATATCCAGCCCTGACCAGACTTCTCTGGGTTCAAGCCCACTCAGGTATACCTGTCGCAGGTCAATGCCATGATCCAGGCAGCTAAAAAAACCAAACAACAGTAGCTATTTGGATTAGGGAAGTGGCGTCAGCAGCCAGGGCCAGGACTGTGTTTCGCCAGCTCTGCCGCCAGCTTCTCTTGCAGTTTATGGAAGGAGGGACGCTTCTTGGGCTCAGCCTCCCAGCAGCACCTCATCAGGGCGTATACACTGGGGGGGCATCCGTCTGGAGCCTCCATACGGTAGCCCTGCTCCACCTGCTCCTTCACCTCCTTCAGAGACTGGGGGGCGCAGAAAGGGAGTTGAGCATTTAGCCTACATACTGCCCCTGCACATGTATGTTAATCGCCTGCTATAAACAATTTCAATATGATTCACTCTGTAATTATATGGTCAGGCCACGACTAAGCCATTACAGGTGACCCCCCCCCCTCCTCGGCTGCCCACTTAATGTCCCCATATTATGTCTAACCTCCCAGTCAGACAGGGACAGGGCTGACCAAGTACCAAGGATTGACAGTGACACTGTATCACAGGAGAGCGTAAGTACCCTAATCTCTTCCCCCCTACGTGTTCAAACACATACGCTTGTAGGAATGCATAAACACACACACATGTACACACACACACACACACACACACACACACACATTCTCTCCCTCTCACCCACAACCCCTTAGTTCTTCTTTTTGACTGGCTGCCAGCAGGAGCTGTTACCGTAGAAACACAGCCTACATGCACTAATCCTGGTTTATCCCTGCCGTTATTACCTGCTTAGTGCCATTGCTTTGATTCTCTGCCTGCATGAGGAGTAACTGAGACTCACTCCAAACAGACACATCGTTGATGAAGAGGATTTTGAGTATGGAGTAAATTAATAAATAATCATTCTGTTTCCCTACTATTAACTGATGTCCAAACGCAGCATAGTTTGTTAGAGGGATATTTTGTAATTTTGCAAATGAATCAATCCAGAAGGATGTAAGTTAATAGGTAGCTTTCCAGACAAATACTTACTAGGAAAGGTGCAATGTGGTCTATGTTATCTCCACTGTTAGCAATTTTTCTAGCAATAGCTAGCAACTTTATTTGAGCTGTACACATGAAGCAGTGGGACTGAAATAAAACCAATTCATGGAGGTCCTCTACTGGTTCAATATCAGAACTACACACAGAAGAACCAGACTTTAGAAATCTGCTAATTTCCCCCCTGACTCCTACTCAGAACAGATCTAATAAGGCTGGGGCAAGTCCATTTCTTGACGCACTCACCTGGTCTTTAACCACAGGGTCATTTCCTTAGTTTCAGTGCTGTAAATAAGTCAATCAGTGGATAAAGGACTGCTGACGTAGCTGGATAATAGGTAAGGAAGGGATAAGGTTCAAATAAACCCCATTTTCCATGACCTACTCTAGACTTTTATGTAACCTGAGATAATGGTAATTGGGAAAGACGCAGTGAGGCCGAGATCTCAACAGAACACAAGTTAGAAAAAGCTAGCGGACTGGCCCTCTGCCACTCATCGACGCTGAGATAAGGGCACTGGACACTGTCCAGGCCTCCTGAGCGTGATGTCAGTAAGCTGAGCTCCACGGTGGCTCCCGGAATACAGGAAAACACCTCCAGACTTGCAGCATCTCTGAGGGACTGAGAGTGTTTCCATGCCAGTTCTGCACACTGCGGCACCACCATAGAGGCCAGAGTGGCTTGGTATTTCTAAGCATTCTAATGTTTATCCCGCAGTCATTTCTGTTGCATTCTGGTGTCACTGAACTCCAAACAGTACATCACAGATCACAAATATCGATGAAGAACTCACCATTTTTGGGTAAGGTTGTCGGCCATAGGAGAATGTTTCCCAGAGAAGAACACCGTAGCTCCATATGTCTGACCGTGTGGAGAATTTCTGCATGCCAACCATACATGACCACAAAATAAATTAAATTACCATTCTTTTGAGGGCTGCTGGTCACGTCAGGTACTGTGTAATGCTATGCAGGCTAAAAACAGCAGTTAGCCTGGTGGGTAGAGCACTGGGCCAGAAGCAGGGGGGAGTTGTGATACCCAAAAAACTATTTTGAATTGAGAGAAAAAACCTACAGAAATATATACTTTTTCAGGTGTGAAACAGAACAAATAGAAGTACACACTCACTAATGATGTGATCATGTTCCAGAGGTAAAGATCCTACCTCTTTCTTCAAGGCCTCAGGGGCTGTCCATTTTATTGGTAGTTTAGCGTTGTCCGAGGCCTTGCGGTCCACTTTGGTCAACCCAAAGTCACTGATCTTAGCCACGCCCTCGTTGGAGACCAGGATGTTTCGAGCCGCTAGATCTCTGTGGACCAGCCTCTTAGACTCCAGATACTCCATACCCTCACAGACATCTCTGAACACACAAAACATTGATGTACACACAAATGCACTGCTCGTAATAAAGACTGAGAAAGTGAACGTGTACGTTTTCATACTTCTATCATACTGGCTCCCAGTGGGAATTTCACCCACAACCCTGGCGGTACAGGTGTCATGATCTTACTAAGTAAGCTACCACTAATGTTGTGGCAGTATGTGTTATTTAACTGTTTAAAAACAGTATCAGCTATGAATAACAATGGTTGGGACAATAGCTGACAACTGGAGAGTTCTATTATAGAGTATATACACTTCTAATTCATTATTAATGGAATTCTGGTGTGGTCTCACAGTGCAAAGTGTAGTAACTGGCCAGTGCTGATGACAGAACGGCCCCTTGTCCGGAGGAAGTTCACCAGATTACCCTGCAACACACAAAGTAGTATAGTCGCATAACAGTTGTCATAGATTTGAAAATAATTGTTTGTTACAAACAGTTGTTTTTCTTAAATCAGTTATAAGGGCCTGTCTTCTGGACTGACATTAAGCCTATACATAGTGTACTAGCTAGTCTTGATTGACTGTGCTAAAGTTACAGCATTACTACCTTGGCCATGAGCTCTGTAACGATGTGCAGTCCATTATGTAAGATTACCCCCAACAACCGCACCAGATTCTTATGCTGCAATTTCCTAATGAAAAGACCAGAATCAGATGAAAACAATTTGATAATTGGGAAGGAAAGAGGAAATTAAAGAGCTTAGCTTGCTTGCGATGGTTAACTAACTGTCAGTACAGTTCAATTGTGTTCGTAGGACAGCTATGGGTCCAAGTGTGAATGAATTTACTGTATTTAGTTTTAAAGGAAAAAATGTCCGACCACTGTCAACTTACGTCATGACAGTAGTCTCTTCTAAGAACGCCTGTGCAGTTACATCACATTTAATATTCTTTACTGCCACCTTCTGGCCCATGTAGTCTCCTGCATACACAGCTAGGAGACATCAAGGAGGAGAATTTCATTTTAAAACTAACTTCTGAAATCCGGGTTCAATTTAGGCGTACAACAGTTTACTCATTTAAAATGTTTACAGTAAAACAATGTAGTCTCACCTCCAAACTCCCCCTCTCCGATAATCTCTCCCAATGTCAGCTTACTCATGTCCAGCAGCCAACCCACTGTGACACACGGAGACATAAGTGTATAACACACAGCTTTGACACACAGAGACATAAGTGTATAACACACAGCTTTGACACACGGAGACATAAGTGTATAACACACAGAGACATAAGTGTATAACACACAGCTTTGACACACAGAGACATAAGTGTATTACACACAGCTTTGACACAGAGACATAAGTCTATAACACATAGCTTTGACACACAGAGACATAAGTCTATAACACACAGCTTTGACACATAGAGACATAAGTCTATAACACATAGCATTTCATTCTAAATAAAACAGTGAGACAGGTCTCACACACAGAATGCCCTGCAGGCCTCCCAAGCAGGACAGCAGAGAGTGTAAAGCTAAAGCTCTTACTTCTAGACAGCTCAAATTCAGCTGACTTGGTGCCCTGTTTCTCTTTGGGTTTTAGAAGTCTGGTGGCAATAGCGCCCTTGTTTTTGGAGTAGAACTGCAAAGAAAAGTAATATTAAAAACATACTGAACAATGTTGACACTTTTGGAGAGAATGAAGTCATAACAGAAAGCTGAGCAATAAAACCTGCCCCGTCCACATCAGCTGATGTTGGTGCAGAGAACATGGCTTTGCATTGCAAATAATCTGCCTTTTGCTATTCTGTATTTCTTCACAAGAGTTAGTCAGTGACATGAGTTTGAGGGGTAAAGACATCTGAACTCCACAGATAAAGAAGCGCTGTGTCATCTATAGCCTTTAATGACTCACACTGTATCTCCAAACTCCATAGTGGCTGTGCTTCCCCTAGTTGGGTTCCTGCTAAATTCAGAATGACACTTTTTCCATTTACAGTAGAGACTGCATGTTTGGTGGTGACAACGTGAAGACAGGATAAGGTCAAGGACAGTTGGGATAGGTGGTCATCTTTGCCGTGGTATAGGAGAGGGTCTGCACTAAGCTCATGAAAATGAATAAGATATCTTTCTTTCATGACTGGGAGACCTTTGCTGAGATACAGGATAAGTGAGGCGCCACTTTAACTTTGTGTCCATGGAGCATCTTGTTTAGCAAACATTTGAAAACATCACTCATCTTTCGTATGGTTGATATGTATAGAAAGATGGATATTTTGTACCACATGGAAATATGGTACATGAATTAATACCTCCTTATATATGTTTTCCTAACATTGTGGCTTGACTAGAGAAAATATTTTTCTTCTGGTCATGGCACACAGTCAGAAAATACAGGTAAAAAAACGTCTAAAATAAACGTAATTCTAACAATTGTATTCCACCTCACCTCAATCATGTCTATGAGGTTGTAGAAGTATTGGTTGTCATCAATGGTCAGTTTGTTGTTTTGGTAAATGACTCTGTAGTGGATGACCTGGCTGGAGTAGCTGACACAGAGCACGTAGTCACCGGGGTGCCGGATTGACTCACGCACCAGGAACAGGCCATCCTCCACTGGTCTCAGCTTGGACACTGCCTCAGGACCGGAGATCTTACCGTGGAACCAGCTGACCAACAAATAACACAAGTAATAAAAGAGAGACATTCCTCCACAGAGTATTCCACAAGGCCAAAGGTTTTGTTCTGACAGTCTGCCGAACTGATTTACTTTTTCAAAATGTAATACGGAAAAACGCCATATACACTGACAACTGAAAACCAAAAACGAATAATACTCAGAAAGCCTTAGACACCTACGGCATGAGACTGAGGCTAGGGTCGATGCGAATGGCCTTGCGTTCTCGCAAGTTGGTAGCAGCGATGAGTCCTTCCTCCGCTGTGGTATTATGACGTGCCTTGTAAAGTCCTTTCCCCTAGAGATCAGAATAGCATTTGGTAGAACCAAGAAAATATATACATTTTATCTCAGTTCAGACATACATCTTTTTTTTAATCCACGACAGCAAAATAAGTAATCATGTAATCTACCTGTCCTGTCTCCACAATAGTGAGGATGTCTCCTTTTCGGTAGGCCAGTTCATTAATTGTGGGCTTGCTATGGTCACTCTTGGCAACACATTGCGTTCCGGTTGCCCAATTCTTCTGTAAAAAGAAAGGTAGAGAATGCAAGGCCTGGGACAGAATTTTGAAAAAAAAAAAAAAAATCCTAAATTAAGAGTTTTCTCTGAAAAATACTAAAAGTTGAATTTCACTCTGGATTTTTTGTTATAACCTCCAAAATGATTGGCACCCTTGATAAATGAGAAAAACATTACTCTATAGTCATAATATTATTAACGATTGAAAGAAATCAACCAACATTAGGCTACACTTCTCAATTCCAGCACTGCAGCTTTTTTATGGGCGACAATACTTGTAGAAGAGACGGTTTCTCAAAAGGAGACGGTTTCTAAAAAGTTCAACAATTGAGCTGAAACTGTCATGACAGAAACGTATATTATATATATCACAGTAGCTAACAATGTAGATATTTGGAAACAATGGATACATACCGTTGCCATCCTAAAGTTAGTTAACACCTGTTCAAGGAGAGGGCATTTCTCGAGGAACACCTTTGGCAAACTGAACACAAAACACCTTTAACACAATAGCAAAAGCGGTAACCTAATTAATAGTTCCCCACCACTACTCCAGCCTCACACATGAAATACATCCCTTAAAAATACGCTCTTCTGAAAGGGACAGTTCAATTGTTATTTACATAAAATTGGAAGAAAAAATACAAGCAGCCCAGGGCATTAAAATTCACGGTGGGCCTTCATATTTCAGCTCTCCGATACCTGTGGCTTAATCAAGAACCCTCTAATGTCACACGAACAGAAGTGATCAGAGCGCCTACGGATGCAGGAATTTAGGGAACTGCAGTAGCCAGTGAACTTACATAGATGAAGCTATGACATAAACGCGATTACGATTACTTACCTAACGCTGCATCGGTTCACATATTTAAAAAAAATGTGTGATAATACTCGCTCACAGCACCATTGTAGGTTCGATTTGAGAAAATGCGGACATAGTTACCACTCGCGTCGCCGCCGCAGCTATTTAGGTATCAAAGGAAATTGCGACAGTCGCCTCGGAAGATTCGGACAAACAGCAGATAATAACTGGGCAAATACTCATCTTTAATTAGGAAAATAATCTACATATAGACAGACCTACATAGGCACTATGATTTATCATCCACCTTAATTAGTCCATCACCGACAGTTCGCCCCGTTTAGATGTATTAATATTAAATACCATTGATCACAGACGCTCTTTTGCTCAAGCCCCAACCATTTGACAAATGAATGGCAACAAATTTTTCAAAGTGTGGGCTGCAATTAAAAAATAAATAAAAATCTCAACAGATTTACACACAATCATGAAAGTAAATCAACATGGGTTATAAGTCTTTATTATTCAACCTGGGATTTAGGCGGCACTACAAAGACATTCAAATAATATTACAATAAGGTTAACACTCCATCCGTTAAACAATACAAAGTTGATTGCAACATCCTCCAAATATAACAAAATATTGAAAGGGGTGTGGTGATGCTTAAATGAAATCCACGTGAAAAGCAAGCAGCTTCTTACAAAAGTCATAATGCCCCAGATTATGTGCATTTCATCTGTTCCTCAACCATCACATGAATAAGAGCTTTAATATAATGCATGATACAGTATAGATTTATTTAAATGTTCCCCTTTTAAGAACTTTCAGTCCATACGTTGATGTAAAATCTCCTATTCACAAAACAATGCAGGCACAAGGAAGAAAGTCTAAGACTAAAACCCTTGATGATTTCAGTAGATATACATATTTCTACAGTTCTCCCTCACTCAAGACATATTCCTCCTGTAACACTCAACAAAAGACCGATTTTTAAGAAGCAATTTTTAATGATACAAATATGGCTGCATATAATAACATAATTCTTGTTTCATAAGTGCTTTATTCTCACAGCATGCTAGACTTATACTGTGCAACATAGGAGCTATTCAAAAACTCCTCTTTGACAAACCATTTTCCATTACCGAATGATTTCCTTAAAAGCTTTCCAAGTGTTTAGTTGGTGCAATCCCATCCTGTACAAAGATGATATTTGTGTTTTCAGATATCGGCATCGATAATGACTATAGTGCTTTTCAAAAGGCTGTTGAAGTCTTTATTAATTACAGCTTTATTTTATTAGCCTTTGCCCAGAATTTAGGCATAATCAACTGGATTTTTCTAAACTCATTTTAATGTATCCATGTCTTTGTCTTTAAAACCTCTAAATATAATCGCCTCACCCGAAACCCATCCACAAAGCCCATTATTTTCTCCAGAACTCATCAATACATGCATCTAAATAAGGAACTCTTGCTGTCTTTAGTTTCCTACAAACACAGGACTGACCTGCACAATAAAATAATAAAGCTCCTATTCAATAAGAAAAGCGGGGGGGGCACTAAAAAGTGCCATGTTAAAATGTAGGCGTCAGTGTAAGAATACTTAACAGTATGTCACTAATAGACAATGCTAGGTAACAGTGGCTGGTATAGGTATTGTAAATGGGAGGGCTTTATTAACTAAGTGGCCAAATATTCTGGAAATGGAATGGTTTAATCCTTTAGCATTGTTCCAGATCAGTTTGTGCTGTAGCAAACCTCTCTGATTCTCATTATAATAAGGAGTTGACCTGAAGCAGATCCAGATCGGGATTCAGTCCATCTTTCATTAGCTCTTGGAACCTCAGTCAGTTAGTGATGTTAAAGACAAGTTTCAACATGATCATAAGTACATCTACAGTACGTTACAGTACAGTATGCATGGAAGAGAATGACAGTAAATCTTTATCCCCTCCACATTCCCTCTTCCCTCTATGGGAGAGAGAAATGTTATGACTAAGTCAGTTATATTCATATAGATTTTGCGAATAAAAACAAACACAGAGTATGTGACATTCTGTCAGTCCTGACTACTAACCTGCTCTAGCCTGAATGCCAGTCTGCTTGTGCTTTACTCCTCTATCATTCTCAGGCTAACATTAGCAGCAGAACCAGACAGGCGCCCAGGCTAACACTGTTCTGGCAGAGATCAAGCATCCACCTCTTCTGCGTCCTCCTTTTTGTCTTTCTTCCCCTCCCCCTCTCCTTCTCCTGTCTCACTCCCGTCCCGTCTGCGCTTACGGTTCCGAGCGCTGGCCTTAGATGCCGGAAGAGAGTCCATCCCCAGAACCTTGTGGATTTGACGGAATGCCAATAGTCTCAAAGCATGCTGGAACCGGAAAGACAAGAGAAGTTGATAAATAGGCTTTAAATACACTGCTCAAAGATCTTTACTGTACATTGTGCAATTCGTTGAGAACAGAATGACGTAACAACGGTCAATGGAAACCAAAATCACCAACTGATTGAGGGCTAGATTCAAACTCAAAGTATCAAATCAAAGTAAACAATTGAAATCACAGGCTGTTCCAACTTGCATGAATTTCATCACGGCAACTCGAAGTGACTCAGTAAGTATGGCCCCCACGTGCCTGTATGCACTCCTGACAAAATCTGGACATGCTCCTGATGAGATGGCGGTTGGTTTCCTGGGGGATCTCCTCCCAGATCGGATCAGGGCATCAGTGAGCTCCTGGACAGTCTGTGGCGCTACTTGGCGGCATTGGATGTCTCAATACATAACGTCCCAGAAATTCTCAATTGGATTCAGGTCTGGGGAACGTGAAGGCCAGTCAATGGCATAAATGCCTTCGTCATCCAGGAACTGCCTACACACTCTGGCCACATGAGGCCAAGCATTGTCCTGCACCAGGAGGAACCCAGGGCAAGGTCTGATGATGGGTCTTAGTATTTCATTCCGGTACCTAACAGCAGTCAGGGTACTGCTGGCTAGTACGTGGAGGTCTGTGCGACCCTCCAAGGATATGCCTCCCCAGACCAACACTGACCAACCCCCAAACCGGTCATGCTGGATGATGTCCCAGGCAGCATAAAGTTCACCACGGCGTCTCCAGACTCTTTCACTTCTGTCACATGTGCTCAGTGTGAACCTGCTCTCATCTGAAGAGAACGGGGCACCAATGGCAGACCTGCCAATTCTTGTGCTTTCTGGCGAATGTCAATCGAGCTGCACGGCGCTGGGCTGTGAGCACAGGTCCCACTAGAGGACATTGGGCCCTCATGTCACCCTCATGGAGTGTGTGACAGTTTGGTCAGAAACATGCACACCAGTAGCCCGCTGGAGGTCATTTTATAGGGCTCTGGAAGTCTCCTCTTGTATCTCCTCACACAAAGGAGCAGATAGCGCTCCTGCTGCTGGTTTGAGGCCCTTCTCTGGCCCTGTCCAGCTCGTGTAACAGCCCGTTTCCTGGTATCTCATCCATGCTCTTGAGACTGTACTGGGAGACACAGCAAATCTTCTTGCGACAGCACGTATGGATGTGCCATCCTGGAAAAGCTGGACTGCCTGTGCAACCTGAATGGGCTGCAGGTACTGCCTCATGCTACCAGTCATGACAAGGACACTAGCAAAACGTAAAACTCGAGAAGAATCAGACAGGATGGATAAGGAGAGAGCAATTGTCTGTGGCCACCACCTGCAAAACCATTCCCTTTTTGGGGGCTGTCTTGCTGTTGCCACTCTCTAACTGGACAGACTTATATCCCTGAAGTTTAATTGACTTGGTGATGATTACATGTTCCCTTAATTTTTTGAGCAGTGTATATTCCCTTCCCAAAGTGTAACCTGAGATAGCAAAATAAATACAACTATTAGGTGGATCTGTACATAACAAACCAGTTGAGTTGGGCTGCCTGAACTACAACCTCAGCTGTAGCAACAGTATTCTTCCATGACAAAAATCCCCAAATTGGGTGTTTTGTTAATTGTGGTGGAAAGGGGTTCTTTGGGTGACCATTACCTTTTTCCGGAAACATTTCTGATTAAACAAACTCGTGAAAATTCTGATCAATTTATATTTTTTATTTCGGGCTGTAAGGCAATAAAAGGTGAACTTTTTGAAAGGGGTGGTGACTTTCTATACCCACTATATTTGCATCAGTTCACTCAAAAAAAGATTGCCTAAATATGGGCAAAGATACTGACATATATTGAAAGATATTGGGGATTTCATCGTATCACTATTACAGATGAAAGGTTGAGATCTTGTGCTTCTGACGGCTATCGTGAAACAAGCAAGTGCCTCTGCCAACGTGCTCCAGCATTAACCCCTCTTTGAAAGTCAGGGAGATCTCTTCTAACCATGGTAGCCAAAATAATGACCAGCACTGCATTTTTATACCTGGCCAAAAGCATGATGGGATGCTACAAACCCATTTCCAAGAAAGTTGGGACGCTTTGTAAAATGGAAATAAAAACAGAATGCAAAAATGAGCAAATAATTTAAAACCTATATTTAATTGAAAATAGTACAAAGACAACATATCAAATGTTGAAACTGAAAAATGTTATTGTTCCTTGAAAAATACATGTCCGTCTAGAATTTGATGCCAGCAACATGTTTCAAAAAAGCAGGGACAGGGGCAACAAGACTGGAAAATTTGTGTAATTCAAAAAAATAACCTGGTGGAACATCTCACAACGAATTAGGTTAATTGGCAACAGGTCAGTAAAATGATTGGGTATAAAAAGAGCATCCCAGAGAGGATGAATCTTTCACAAGTAAAGATGGGGAGGGGTTCACCACTCTGTCAAAGACTGCGCAGGCAAATAGTGCAACAATTTAAGAATGACGTTTCTCAACGTAAAATTGCAAAGAGTTTGGGGATCTCAATCTACGGTACATAATATCATTAAAAGATTCAGAGAATCCGGAGAAATCTCTGTACGCAAGGGACAAGGCCGAAAACCAATATTGGATGGCCTTTATCTTCGGGCCCTCAGGCGGCACTGCATTAAAAACAGACACGATTGTGTCGTGGAAATCACTGCATGGGCTCAGCAACATTTCTAAAAACAATTCTCTGTAAAAAAAACAATTTGCTGCTGCATCCACAAACACAAGTTAAAACTCCACGCAAAGAAGAAACCAAATCTAAACATGATCCAGAAACGCAGACGTGTTCTCCGGGCCCGAGCTCCTTTA
This sequence comes from Esox masquinongy, assembly GCA_016801175.1. NCBI lineage: Eukaryota > Metazoa > Chordata > Actinopteri > Esociformes > Esocidae > Esox > Esox masquinongy. Next base: position 50,360 of record JACXGI010000556.1, read on the forward strand.
AGATGGACTGTTCATTATTATAATCTGTATATTATATATAGAGATTGATATTAAAATGTCTCAAAATGTCTTCTGCATGCTGTCCGTTTTCCATTCTACAGTGGTTGACCTTGTTACTGTTGCTCACCACAGAGTCAGGATGTGCTAATTGTAGTACCTGTGCGCTGGCAGTAATGTCTTCCCTGGCTTGTTTGGTTATGCTTCCAAGAGCATCGGTTTGGTCTTTCTCACAGGGGTCCAGCAACCCAGGACCATCTGAGGGGAAAAGGCAGGAACACAGATCACTCAAGCTGCAAGACTACGGCTATGTTTAAACGTATTCATACTGTAACACCCACATTCGACACAACACCTTTTTGAACAGGAACACCTTATTTCCGCTTTAAGAATGTAAAGTTTCTTCTAATGCATTCTAATTTTTGACACTAAACCCAAATGGCCAAGGAGATCAATTCAACTGCCAATGCTATTCAGATAACTTCAGGCGTTTATGTTTTCATTTCTGAGATGATTAAAAAATAAAGATCTTCAGCAATGCACTCCAGCAGTGGGATTAAAACTGAAATAAGTATGTATGAGCAGGCAAGAACCCAGTAGCGACAGTTAATATTATGGGGTTACCATGCGGTATAATTGGTATACTGTTGTAACGTCATTTTGTTCATAACCAATTACACAATGTACAGTAAAGATTTGGATCGTTAATATATTTCAGTCATCGAGACCCGATGTGTGATTTAAGTGTTCCCTTAATTTTTTGAGCAGTGAAGTTATATATACAGTATCTCACAAAAGTGAGTATACCCCTCACATTTTTGCGAATATTTGATTATATCTTTTCATGTGACAACAATGAAGAAATGACACTTTGCTACAATGTAAAGTAGTGAGTGTACAGCTTGTATAACAGTGTAAATTTGCTGTCCCCTCAAAATAATTCAACACATAGCCATCAATGTCCAAACCGCTGGCAACAAAAGTGAGTTTGCCAGCGGAGTTTGCCACCCCAAAGTGAAAATGTCCAAATTGGGCCCAATTAGCCATTTTCCCTCCCCGGTGTCATGTGACTCGTTAGTATTACAAGGTCTCAGGTGTGAATGGGGAGCAGGTGTGTTAAATTTGGTGTTATCGCTCTCACACTCCCTCATGCTGGTCACTGGAAGTTAAACATTGCACCTCATGGCAAAGAAGTCTCTGAAAAAAAGAATTGTTGCTCAACATAAAGATGGCCTAGGCTATAAAAAGAGTGCCAAGACCCTGAAACTGAGCTGCAGCACGGTGGCCAAGACCATACAGCGGTTTAACAGGACATGTTCCACTCAGAACAGGCTTCACCATGGTCGACCAAAGAAGTTGAGTGCACTTGCTCAGCGTCATATCCAGAGGTTATCTTTGGGAAATAGACGTATGAGTGCTGCCAGCATTGCTGCAGAGGTTGAAGGGGTGGGGTGTCAGCCTGTCAGTGCTCAGACCATACACCGCACACTGCATCAAATTGGTCTGCATGGCTGTTGTCCCAGAAGGAAGCCTCTTCTAAAGATGATGACAAGAAAGCCCGCAAACAGTTTGCTGAAGACAAGCAGACCAAGGACATGGATTACTGGAACCATGTCCTATGGTCTGATGAGACCAAGATTTGGTTCAGATGGTGTCAAGCGTGTGTGGCGGCAACCAGGTGAAGAGTACAAAGACAAGTGTGTCTTGCCTACAGTCAAGCATGGTGGTGAGAGGGTCATGGTCTGGGGCTGCATGACTGCTGCCGGCAATAGGGAGCTACAGTTCATTGAGGGAACCATGAATGCCAACATGTACTGTGACATACTGAAGCAGAGCATGATCCCCTCCCTTTGGAAACTGGGCCGCAGGGCAGTATTCCAACATGATAACGACCCCAAACACACCTCCAAGACAACCACTGCCTTGCTAAAGAAGCTGAGGGTATACCCCAGACCAAAACCCCATTAAGCATCTGTGGGGCATCCTCAAACGGAAGGTGGAGGAGCGCAAGGTCTCAAACATCCACCAGCTCCGTGATGTCGTCATGGAGGAGTAGAAGAGGACTCCAGTGGCAACCTGTGAAGCTCTGGTGAACTCCATGCCCAAGAGGGTTAAGGCAGTGCTGGAAAATAATGGTGGCCACACAAAATATTGACGCTTTGGGCCCAATTTGGACATTTTCACTTATGAGTGTACTCACTTTTGTTGCCAGCGGTTTAGACATTGATGGCTGTGTGTTGTGTTATTTTGAGGGGACAGCAAATTTACACTGTTATACAAGCTGTACACTCACTACTTTACATTGTAGCAAAGTGTCATTTCTTCAGTGTTGGCACATGAAAAGATATAATCAAATATTTGCAAAAATGTGAGGGGTGTACTCACTTTTGTGAGATACTGTATATATACACACAATACACAGCCATGGTTCAGTGTTTTGTGCTAGGTTGTAATCATTGCTATGGAGTGAGTAATTGCAAACCATTTTACCGGTTTCCCAACAACGAAGCTATGAAGCACCGGTGGATCGGACTGATAAGGTAAATATCTAGGTACCTAGCTAAATGTACAGTAATGTTATACTTTAGTACTAGCTATGATAATGTAGCTACTTACCTAACGTTAGCTACTGGCTGCTTGTAGCTGACCATCCTCAAAACCACTGGACAAAATTATCTACCCATTTGGTTAGCTCTGAATATAATAGCTAAGGCAGTGCCTCTAAGGCTTGTGGTTTGTGGGCTCTTAGAAAAACGGAACTGAAAATACAACACACATTTCTCAACACAGAGGTTGAAACATTTACAACAGATTGTCACTACATGGACATACAAATTGTTTCACCATCTTGACAAAGAACAGAACGTCTATGTTGCACAGTAATATAGGAATCCATAATAGATAATATCTCTATGGCTCAAAACAATGGATATTATCCTTCCAGAACCTCCCTTTTTAAGTCTATAGGCAAGTTTCCAGACCTCCAAGGAGGCCAGATGAGACTGGAGGTGTGGCCCCGCAAGACTAGACTTTTAGTAATTGTAAAGGGAAATGTCATTCTATTAAATTTGCCTTGGCATCCAAGATTCATATCGCTCTCATTTAACCATGAAAATTCAGCAACTTCGAGAACACCACGACATTAAGTCTTCTCTCTCTGAATTGTTGATATTTCAAACTTTTTGTGTTACCTTTTATGAATAAACTACTACTTATCTTTTACTGAAATTTCAGGATTTGGTCAAACAGTAATATGATTCATTCTTATGACCAACATTTCTACTTGCATCTGTTTCTTGAGTAGCGTGTATGAGCCACTCTCCCACTCCCTACTTCCGCTAAGGGAATAACTGTGAGAACAGCACCCTGTTGCCACCCAAAAACATATCGTAGCCAAGTAACCTTTGCAATAGTTTCAGAATGATTTCAAAATGAAGCAAACCCCCCGCCCCCACACCAGCACCTCAGCAGAGGAACCTGAAGACCGATTCTGTCTGAATGAATTATTCTTTATATACAATTATACTAATTGGCCAGATAAATAGAATTAATGTGTATGAAAATGTTGGGGGTGTGAGCAAATCATGTGCTTGCACCACCAACTACGACAAATGTTTGTCACAGTCTTTTCTTAATACTAAAACTCCTCCCACCTGGCAGAAGAATGCCTGTGGCGATGCACTCCAGGACCCTTCGCATGGCTTCCCCTGGGCTGAGGGGCCCCGTGGCACTGCTGATAGCCTTCTCTACCAATAGCTCCATTGCCTGGGCGCAGGGAGAGGACATACACACGACACGTAAAAAACACCTCTCACTGTCAAGAACTT